>CAIGRK010008315.1:0-13375 GCA_903798315.1 Fraxinus greggii | reverse complement strand
CTAGGCTAACCTACCAACTATGAAACTTTACAATTTAGTCCCTAAACTCCTATAATTGTTCAAGTTGGTCCTTTTGTTCACAGAATCGCCAATTACAAATCATATTCTAACACCAGCGATATTAAAATTTTATCAATCATATTACCTAGTGAGTTATCTGTTTTCTTGGACCATACTCTGTCAAGGTTGATAAATTTCCAATGCTTTAATAGCATGTTTGGCTTAGCTTACAACATTAAAAAGAACTCTTCAGGGATAAAAAAAACTTCGGACAAACCTTGGCAAAATGATCAACTTGAAAAGATAGCGTACAGCTGGTCCAAATACGACTAAACCTTAATCGACTCTGATATCCAACATGTAAATCACCGAAAAACCTCTTTGATTGTGTATCCAGCACTTTGTAGAACATTTGGACTTCTTTTCCCTCAACATGGATCACCAAGAATGAACGTCCTTCTTCTCCTATTGGAACTCCAACTACGTCTCTCATACTTCAAAATTCTAAAGGATTATTGGTAAAGGATTTGGTTTTTGATGTTTGATCTTTTGATCTTTTGTGTTTTGATCTTGCGATTGAGCCAAGAGAATTATAGAATTGATGTTTGAGCTCTATAGGATGTTCTCCTGAATGAGTAAAGGCATAACCAATAATACAAGATACATTTGGGATGGACTATGGCTTGGTATATATAATATAGATTGTTTGAGGTTGTTCGGGACCGTAAAATCTGTTGAATTTGCGATGTAGGGTCTCCAAATAATACCACCACTCAAGTGCTGGGCTTCGCGGCCATAGAGCAGTCAACCACTGCTTGAGCGCTCCAGGCGTAAACAACAAGCTATGAAGGTTCTGAGAAAGATGCTCGAGCGCTCCTCTGCAATATCTTTGACTTCTTCAATACATACTCCCAATCCCCAACTCTTTAACTCAAATTACATCTCGATAAATTATGATTTTTGACACGGAAATAGCCTATACAATTTGGACCACAAGTCTCATTTCTTTTTAAGTGCTCTTAAATTTTTTATGCATTCATAGAGAAGTTGGCTTGGACATTCATCAGTTGTGTCTTTTCTTTGAAATCTGGAAACCCATGGGGATCTCTGAGTCATTCCTGAAAGCAAGCTAAAATTTTAGACATGTAAAGTAAATTTAGAAGAGTAATACTTTACCAGGATCATCCATTACAGACAAGCATCTGCCCGTGGTTTTGATAAGAGACAAAGGTACCAGACTTAGTCATGCATTGACATTACATCCTTTGTTAAGTACAGTTACGAGTCTGGTAGATTGACAAGAGGCTATCGTTACAGTGTGTTTGGTACTTATGGATCTCAAATCTGTTCCATATGGACCCAATATAAAACAAGTTTCTCCCATTCCTATAACAGATTTACGAAATTAGGAAGCTGAAGTTGTATCTGTTACCTTTCTTGTGTTTTTCAATGTCTCTGCAATCCTTTTTTGTATAACCCATTCACTCATTATGAAATCTTATCCAATGAGGAAAACAAAAGAGGTGTGATACTCATTCCCAAATTAAATAATGTCTCACCTAACTTCATAATCTCTTTAACTGTCTGTGTGGAATCTGAAAGCAATATTTGACTTTGAGGTTTTTTTCTGGAATGTGCCGAATTTTCTAATTATGAATAACCCCATTGAATTTGATGACTATCCATGAAAATAACAATGGCCTGATGCTAGATTTGGGAGGTGTCTTCTGTGTTTTTGAATGGTAGCACACGTTATTTGCTGAGAGGATGGGACAATTCTATGAAGTTAAATCAGCCTACCATTAATAATTTATTTAGTGGAAATCCCGCCTAATGTAATTCGGTTAACTTCGTTTTTTCTTCCCTTGCGATTTCCGTTCTCTCTAGTTGCATTACAATTTCGGTTCTCTCCAGTTGGAGATGGATATGAAACTCCTAGTGGGATTTTCGAGGTGTTAAATTATTTGCCTTGTATCAACTGAGAATACATTTAATGCGGAGTAAATTCAATTGTCACTTGACCAGGTCAGTTAGTCATGCATGGACAATATGGCTGCCCATGAAATGCTTTTGATAATGGTTAAAGGTACCAGACTTGGTCAGGTATTAGTATTTCATATTCTATGGTTAATACAGTTACTAGCCCGAAAGATTGACAAGCGTCTTCCATTACCCGATGTGATGTTATTTTGAGCTCACGTCTACTCCATGTGGCCCCCATATATTTCTTGTATTCTCCAAAATTGTATTAAAGTAGGGGATTGTGTTTGTACCTATTTCTTATAAACTTAGGCATAAGAGAACTGAAGAATATTGCTCATTCACCATACAAATGTAATCTGACGTTAATCCTTCTACTCTTTAGCTTTTGCAGATAATGCTGGTGTTACAGAGCCCGAAGGGTGAAATGAAAGGTTCTGCTATTACGGGTCCTACTGGAAGAACTAAGGAGTGTGCTGATCTATGTCCAAGGACTGCTAGTAGTACAGCCAATACCTTTAGTTTAAGAGTTACTAGTTACTATTAGTTTAACCTTGAACCTCTTTTTAGCTCCCAATCCATTACTGCTCAATTTTGCTTTTGCTGAACATTATAAAGAACTCGTAAATGGGGTCCCTGCTACCAACTCTTTGACCGATTATATTCTTATTACCTGCTCGGTGAAAAGTTGATTTAGGATGAATTTCCTGTTGCGTGCTCAGCAACTTCAAACTCAATTTCGGACGAATTATCTATTGCATGCTTGGTAACGACAAAACTTGCAATAACTTTGTACAATTACCTATTGCCTGCTAGGTAACATTAAGCTCGTCTGAAACTCAAAACTCGGTTTAGGAATTTCCCTAGACCTTGTACGATCTCTGATGCATTACATATTGCTGCTTTTTGGTCTTCAAATTCTGCAACCTTTACCCTGGAAATGGCCTTTGTCCTCTTGAGTAGAATGAAGGGCTGTTCCTAATTGAAGCTGGCATGCTTCTTGCTTAGTTTCGACAAACGAGAATTGTAGGACTGAAAAGCATAATTTGATCCTCTTTCCCATATTGGTTATAGCATCGAGAAAAATTATGCAAGAAGCTGAATTGATATAGACTTGATAAATACTACATATCATGCAACAAGTATCGAACAAAGAAGCATTTCCACGAGTCTAATGACCATCTACTTTATCTTATTCACAAACACGAACAACCGAACTCATTTACAAAAGAAACTAGAATTCGCTTCATTTCATCTTCTTCTCTGCGGCCATTTGCATCTTGGCCCAATATTCAAACATACTCCCATCGTAACATCTTCTGATAGCTTCCTTAGAAAGAAAACCCTCTTCGTCCCTCGCTAAAACATAGAGAACTCCCCATTCCAATTTGCTGGCAACCCTACAAAATCAAAATACAGAACAAAATTAAACAACCAACAAATGAAATGGAGAACAATACTGATTTAGACTAACGATACAGACCATCCAAAGATGTCAAATGCTTAACGGTTTCCTTCAGTCATACTCCACAATTTTCCAAGCGTAACCTTGTCCTGCACCGTGCTTGCGTACTTGCTAAACATGTTCTCGAAATTCACAGGAAAGTACCTACAACACTGGATTCAGTACCTTTTGACAGAACATATACTTCAATGGGTAGTCAAAGATATATATAAAAATATGCACACCTTCCTTCAGAGTCATAGGTTCCGTTGTCACTTCCATGCTTGGCCTTGTGTAAGTTATATATGTAAATCCGGAAGAAAGCAGAAGGCATCTAACCCTAAAAGAATGAAATAATAAGTATACCTAGGATGATTCAAATGGACAACTACGTAGGATGCTGACAACTATTTTTATCCTCTCCTTGAGAACTTCAATAGTAATTGTGTTCTAACATCTCAAAGAGTTTGAGTATTGGCAATGCTACATGTACATAATGATTTATAGTTTATGTATACCTGATGCAGTGAGATATGATTGAGTTGGAATTTTTTCAACCTAATAAAAATTAAAAAGAAAAAAAGAAAAAGAAGAGAAGAAAACTTCGCCTCTCTAACCTCATTTATATGTAAACCATTATATTATTATGCAACTCCTTATGTATAAATAGGATTATTCTTGGCACAAAGGCACTTACAGGAAGTGGGGTAGCTCAACGCCACATTAATGATGACAGCTGTTATAAGAGACGCAATTGTGTTGAACCCAATTTGGTGAAGTCCTGTGCAAATAATCCAAGAATGTGAAAAGAGAATGAAAAAGAGAGAAAAAGTAATCAAGAGGGTTTCGCCTATACCGCCATTTTATAGAGTAATGCTCAATGAAGCGCAAGAGTTTAACTAAGTTACAGTGTGGCGATTACCAACTTGATTACCAACTTAAGTTTCCCATGGATAAACAATTCCATTGTCATCTTGATTGAAGAAAGTTGCTGTTGAAGAACACTCAAATTGTTATGCACATGGCCTGGTGTACCTATGGGATGGTATAGGTCGGGCGCAACCAATCCTCATAGCATATCTTAATTCTCGTTTAGCAGAGAAAATAGTAAGATAGTTGTTGACCTCAAAAATTGAACTCAACAGATGTCGAACGCGTTACTACCTGAATAATGGCGGTAGTGGATTGGAAAAGAACGCGGAAGGCACCTTCTGGAGACGAAAACGTTCGAGCTCCGGCGAGGAAAACGAAAGGCAATCACGCTAACAACGAAAGCCTGATGATTTCTTACCTAAATAATGTAATAATTAACAAGAATATGTTAGTATAAAGTGTTATCATGTATGTTTCAAATATCTGATTGTCCTTTTCTTCCTCCCTTCCCTAATCACGAAGAAGAGTTATTTATACTATCTTTGCCAATGTAGTGACCATTGGATTGGAACCACGTGGCCTCATCTCCTTAATTAAGGCTTCACATCAATGTCTATTCATACAATTTAATACATTAATTAAGAGTCAGTTGTCCTATACAGTAGACTGACATGCTGACATCTTTGCTGTACGCATTACATCAATCACTTTACGAAGATCTTTTAAATCTTTTGCAAGGCAATAACTTCGGCAATATGAGCCTCAGACCTCGGAGAGATCTTTGAAGCAGTTTCGAGTGGAGAGGTTCAGCTCATTCCTTTGCTTCCTTAGGTAGAATCAACAAGGACCTTGATTTGCTGAGTAAACACTTCGGCTGTTTGACCTCTTCATGTTCTAACATATTTGGTCAACGTTTGACTCTCTACCTATGTGGCGTAACTTTTCTGAGCCTTCTGAGACGGGAAGTAACAATAGTAAATGTGTGGCAAAATCCTACATTAACAATGCATATCACAATTTTGTAGCACATATCCATTATAATTTAGAACTATACAAGATTTGCAAATAACCAATTTTAGGGTTGATTCGACTTTAGATCAATCAGTGGGCCATAAAATCTTTTCTATTTTATGTTTAAAATTAGATTTAACTATGGGGAAAAAAACCTATAACATAGCTAATGGGACCGACAAGTTTAGAAGCTTAAAACCTATAATTCAGTATCTCAAGAGACTAGAACAAAATGGCCAAGAGAAGAATTTACAGGCCTTTGGAATGGATGTTTCTAAGTCTGTACGCACCGGCCACTCCACCGTTGACGCCTCTGGTGACAATGCAGGATTTCTCTCCACCATACCAACTGTTGCCATCGCTCTCTCTCTCCAAGATTTCACTGTGTAACGGTGTATAAAATATATAGATAGAGAAAATGGAGTGGAAAAAAATGTCAACCCTTGTCTGTTCGGTCATCCCCTATGTCATCCTCTATATTCGCGTAGCACGACCCAATTTAGAATGCATGATTATAGCAACTCCAAACAGCGTGGCAGACATGCATGACTATAGGCCATCTACTTTTGACACGTACACCGGCCGTGTGTCAATTTCGTCCTCTATATTTCTATTTGAATAAAGTTAACTATGGTACCATTAATACTACCATGTAAATTTGAGGGAGCAACAAAATGTAAAATAGGTTCGATTAAAGTACAAGAATTTATTGGCCATGTAACAGGACCTATAATATGTTGACATTACATCTTGGTCTTACTTGTGAAATTTTTGTTAATCTTAAGAAAAATATAAAGCGGAATCAACATTCCTATATACCAACAACTAAAAGTTAGAAAGAGTAGTCTAGATTCAAGACAACCTATCTTAAAAATTTTGAACCGAAATCAGCTCGGCCTAGTGACGCCTATAGGACCAGTTCAATCTACTAGAATTTAACCCTGCGCTTCTAAAGTTTTTTATATGGCTTAATTTAAATTGAGTCAAATTCTTCAAAAGAGGGGGAAAAAAGAAAGGAAAGTGATCTGATAGACTGACTTGGAGCGTGTTTGGAGTGGTTTCGAGCATGACTAATTCATAAAAGTTTACACGAATTATGTAAGAAATAAAGAACGTTGATAAATTTGTTTCTCAAAGTACGTTTGAACTCTTTTGTTTTAAAGACACATTTTCAAAATCTAAATTTTGAAAACTGTTGACTCTTTCAGAATTTCCATGAACTGAAGTGGACTTGGTTTGATGGGGTGCTTCACTCAAGGTAGTTCTAAATAGAATGGAATAATGAAAAAGAATTCACGTAGTTGTCCCACAGTTTATCGGTAATAAGAGTTATTGTATATTGTACTGTGCAATCCTGTTTAACTGCGTACAAGGCATGCCATGTGCTGCTGGAGTTAAGTGGATTGTTACTCGCAACCGGATGGCTAATCTCAATAACACATGGCTAAAAAAACTGTATAGAACGACTTTCTTTACTCTGATGATGCTAGCAAGTTTAATTATGACATCCTACTAGATGAATAATATTGGTGTTTTTTGGTTTTTTGTCCCTGTTGAACTAGTTCACCTTTTGTGTCTTGACGTAATGGGTTTTTGTTGGAAAGTTGATGGTTCTAATTGGAGTGCGATTTAACAAGGTTGATGAGATTTATGGAGCGGTTTCTAGTGTGCACCAAGGGAAAGAAAACTTTCGACATAGACACAAATGAAGTGGCTCAGATTTTATAGTGTCTCATCTTGTCCAATCTTGTGTACGAAACAACCTTTGAGGTTTTATATGTACAAGGCAGCTAGTAATTGAATGATCTTTGCAAAGCAGGTAAGCACAAGGATGAATGTCACTATACTCTTTGTTTTGCACAATGGTTTCTTTCTTTCACCTGATTATTGGAGGATGATTCTGTTATAAAATAATAGTGAATAAATACCGGTTTAACAAATACCAGATGAACACATACAGAATGTACAACTAACTCACAGTATAAACAGAAATACTGAATTGTCACATACGGACTATACAATTAACTTACCATATGAACAGAACACTTATCGACAGTGCAACTAACTTACCGTATGAACAGAACACATACCAGCAGTGCAACTAACTAACCGTGTAGACGCATACCGTCTGAACAGATACCGCATAAACAAATATCGGTTGGACAGCTAACCAACCGAATGCTAGATAAAATATTACAAATTAAATATTTTATTAATCACAATAAAAAAACAGAACAAGTAATATAAATTGCACAAAATAAAAATCTAATGAACTTTGAAACCGATGTCTGTTTTCCAGGATACAACGGAAAATTAGTAGAGTTTGAGCATTGCAGGTGCTACTCCGGTGAACTGAATTAGTATCTGAACAGTATCACCACCAAGATTTCGACAGAAAAATTAAAATTATGGATGTAGACAAGAAATTACTAAATATGCAGCGTCGGATAGATCAGCTAGAATATGTGAAGATCCCTGCATTATATCATCAGTTTGAACAATTTTGAACTGAAAAAATTAGGCGGACCAATCGTTCATGCTGTCATATTCTGGTCATGATTTCTGGTAATTTGATTGATTTCAATCAAAGTGCTTCACTCTCATCTAACAAATTTTAGGCTCGTTCAGTATGGCTAAGTTGGACAGGACAACAAAACACATCAATGTCTCACATCTCGTCCAACATTCTAAACGTGTCAATATAGTTTCCCTTTCATCAATTTATTCTACTAATTGAAAAACTGGAAGAATGGAGCTGTACAACAAGAAATGAACAAGGAAAATCAAAATATAGATCTCATTTTCAAAGGCAAACTCATAAGAAGTTGTACATTTTCTTGATGTTCTTAATACATAATCTACCACATCTCTTTCTGGGACAAACAAAGTACATTAAAATTACAAAATAATGATATCCAATCATGCAAGAAATCCAAGTCTTTCTCCATTTTTCTTCGCTAGTCGAATCAGTCCTTGCCTTTGTTTAGAATCTGCTCCAATAGATTTGCAAAATTCTGTAATTACCTACACATTTCAATGCAAACGAAAGTGTTAATTAGCATTCAAATATGGTACTTCAAACTTCGTACGAGCACAAAGATATTAACGATCCTTGCTCGATTCATCATTATCATTATATGTAGTCTTTCAATCTTTGCGTAACATACATATGCGGATTATCAAAGTAGTATTAACAAGTTGTTACAAGTACCTGTGAGTGTAAAGCAATGGCTTTGCCTCTGAGCTGATTGAACCTCTTCTTGCCAATAATGTTCCTAGTGATTACAACAATTGGAGCAAAAAGACCTTTTCCTTCATTAACATTTTTCATCATAGGCTGCGATCGGACCGGCCGCGCAACCCGAACGTTGGATGGCGGCACCACCACGGTTTCGCCGACAATGGAAGTTCCCCAGCTTCCATGGAAAGAAGAGGAAAGGCCCCCTTTGAATCCAGTAGCAGAAATTGAAGTAGCCATTGAAACTTTTTGTGTCTGTTGAAAATGTTTTGAGGTTATTGTAGAGCTGTTAGAATTTGGGTTAAAGATTTGATTTTCTTGTGTTTTGTGGTGTATGGAAGAGTGGTATGAGGAGGCATGTTGAGAGCCACTCATCACTTGGTTGGCTTTGGATTTTTGATGTGATTTTTCTCAACACGTAATGTTAGTTCAAATTTATATAAAGGTCCTCGTGTTCACACGAGATTTTGTGAAATGTTTGACACAGTAAATTTATTATTGCTATGTGTATATAATTATTTACAGATTGAATTTACGAATAGTTTTACTCTTTATTATTGTACTAGAGAAAAAATAAAAAAATTTAACACGTGCCTGGGCATGCTCAAAAGCATTGTGGCTATAACTTTTTATAGTTCAAAATAAATAAATTGTGGGTATCGTTAAAATAATTGTTACTCCTACTTTACTTACATTTTTTTTCCTGAAAATATAGCTTTTGAGTATGACTACGAAAGTAAATAGAATAAAGTGTTAATAGCATCGATAGGATTGAGTTGGACCACAGTGAGAGGTTCGGGACTCTTGCTTACGAGCCTGTCCTGAGCTAAGTTTTGTGGTGGCTACATTTTTATGTGGCCGGACTTGATCCCTAAACCTATCTCTTGATAGGTCGAGTTGAATTTATGATTTTGTTGAATTTTTTTCAATTGAGAAAATTGCAGCACGATCCCTAACCTTTTGAAAAAGTTAAAATATGATCAAATCTTTACTTTTTGGACTGCCATCCTGAATGTAACATGTCTGGGAAAAAATGTGCAGCATAGAGACTTTTGGGTGAAATTTGATTAAAAATCCATTAGCTAAGCACGTAAATAAGACTTTCTCACTTTTTGGAACGGCAAATTAACAATAAGTACTCAACTAGTTTATTTAGCTAAGTGCGTAAATTGAACTTTCTCACTCTAATGAAGGGCAAAATTAATAGGGGAATTTGGCAAAAATGGTCTTCAACCTTTCCCCATCTTGTATTTTTAGTCTGAATCTTCACATTTTGGCTCAACTGGTCCTTTTGGATGGATTTTGTTCAAAAGGACTGTTAGTTTTGTACTGAAATGCAATTGGTCTTATTTTGTTTTTATTTAAAGAGTAAGAGCCTGTTTGTTTTCAATTAAAATCCACTTTTAAGCAAGATTTCAACCATTGAAGGGGCCCCACCTGGTACCCAATTTTGACTTGCACTAACATGATTTTTAGAAATTTGTGTTCAACGGTTGGGAAATCAATTTCCAACATTTTACCAAGACCTTCTGGCTTATTCCACCCACCACACAACACAGCATCACTGCCACGACACACCGTGCCAAAATGGTTATAATTGTGCAAAGAATGTAAATATTTTGGACCATTTGCAGTAAAATTTAAATGTTTGGACAAAAAAGGCAAGATGGACAAATTCGTGGGAAAATTTGTTCCAATTTTCCAATTAATAACAATAATTATTCGAGTAAAAACATTTCTAGAAAGTATTTATAAAACGTTTAAATTATAAATAAATAGAAATACGTACTGAATTAAGTTAGTAGTACGTATAGGTCCTTTGAAATGTGTTGATAAAGTGATTTGAATATTATAAAAAGTTCATAAAAACATGAGTCAAACATAGACTAAGAAAGCCTTCACTAATATACAATTGCAGGTGTAAATGGACCAATTTCACTATCTAAACATTTTTTTCAATGTGCGCAAACCTATACGCCACTATTAATGATGTCCACTGGCCCTTGTATTAAAGTAAGATCGAGTTTCGCTTGGAAGTTGACAAATTTCTAGTTCCCAAATAAGTGTACATTTCTTTTAGAGTGCGAGAGGTCAATTAAGACTGTATTTGCCTAATCCCTTTCTTATGTACTGATGTAGCTGCCCTCCTCACTTCGTCTCTGACGACTAAAGAAAACATAATTCAAATGAAGTCTCTGTAAATTGAAGCAATTTACTAATATTTTAGATTTATATTGATTGTGGTCGTTAAATATTTTTGGTCCGATCAAGAATCCTCCTATCCTATTATAGTTGATTAAAAAATATTTATATATATTTCTTGTCAAATGGTTGGATAAAAGAATGGGGATAAACTTGCTAAGATATAATTGATTGTGTTGTTTGAAGTGTCAAGTCTTGTTTTCATGATTTTTCTTTCACCAAGGATGTAAAATACTTATTGATTTGATAACTGGGATCACGTTCAAATATTCAATTGTTGGGAGTACGAAGAACAATTGGTCTATACTAGAAATTAGAGAAGCAATAACATTAGGTTGAGATTCGTGATGCTCGTGTGGAGAAGTTTAATTTTTAATGTTTTTCGTGGATATATCATGCGGATTGATCATTGTATCATATCATAGTTGTTCTTTTAGAAAAATGACACATTATATCACACGTGCTTTCCATCCTCAACCTTTGTAGTGGTCGAGGAGGGGATACGGTGTAAAACAGGTCAAATCTACACGATTTTTTCAGGTTCTTAGCCGTGTTATGATTTGTCCATGTTAAGGCCTTGATAGGAAATTACCAAGTCTTGCGCATATAGCACGAATCTTCTTCTTTTCTTCCCCCTTCTCTGACCGATGTGGGATTCTACATTGGGAATAGAAGAGAAAAATAGGTAAATAAAATGAATAGGAAAAGAGCACTACCATTAGGAACACCGGAGTGAATGTGGCTCAATGTGCATTAAGTTTATCTAATATAATCCCGTTGAACTCTATCATCTAGCTATTCTCAAATTGGAAGACAAAAATTTTAGTCACAACGTAAGTGATCTTATTAACACATAGTTGTTAGTGGCTCGCCAACAATGATTTAGTCTCAAGTTTGAGAAAAATAAACTTTTATCAAGAAAAGTACATTTTCATTAGCACAATTCTCTATAGATAATGACTTCAACATTAAATTTATGGAGTATACACTTATCATCTGGGTGACTTTTGTTTGCTTACAATGCCACAGGTGACTTGGATTAGAAGGATTAGATTACATTCATAGAATAGAGTAGATCACACTAGTTACGCCATTAATGTCTTAATATCTTTCTCCTGTGTAAGTTCTATACTAATATTAATTAAATCTTGTGCACATTGAATTTGAAGATAGAGCTGAGAAATGAGAATTTGCTGCCTGTTGGACTCTTGTTGACTTTGTTGTTACAAAATCAAGGAAGTATATCGTGTCTAGAATTAATTTGAGGAGTCTCCGGTTTGTGAAACTTCAAGCTTTCTATTTTCCGTCTTGTAGAAAATTAGTAATTTTGGTACTTGAGTCTCGTGAAAGGGACAGCAAAAAAATCCATTAAACTCAATGCTCGAGGACAAGATTTCTCCGCATAATCTGTGCACAGGGTGGGGGCAGAGCGGAAAACATGGTTCTCGTCCCATTTAAAATTCATTTAAAATTTAAAATTTTTTATCACGTAAAAAGAACATAATCGTCATCTTTTCTAAATGGATCGTGGATTGTTCTACATATAAAAAAATAATAATGATTTTCACTAACTAAATACATGAAAAAAAAATAATAATAACAAATAAAACTTGATGATAAATGGGCCAGAGGACTTTTCCTGCCTTGCCTTGCCTTGCCTTGCCTTGCCTTAACTTGGTATGGGAGTCAGGCAGGGTGACATAAATATTCGACGGCACGAGGGCAGGAATGGTTGCCACGACTTGTCCCGTCCTGTTGACATTCCTGGTAAATTAGACCAACAGTTTCTCTTTTAAAGGGGGAAAAAAAAAGAATCAAATCTATGTGAACTAGTTGAGTTCGGTTTTCCAATATGTTCATGCAAAACTCGCAAGTGTACGGAATCGTTGACAAGTAATAGAATTGATGTGTTAAAAGTTATCATCTCATATGGAATAAATTTAATTCAAATTTACTAATTATGTATGGAATTCGAATTGTGTAAAGAAAATAGAGATTTTGATATGATTTTATGCTAAATTATCTAAAAAAACAGTAGACAAGTGTTTGTAGCAAATTATGGATGATTATATTGGATTTTGAACCCTCCTATTGCTATCTATTTCAATTCTTGATTTGTAATTTAGTTTCATTCATGCGTTCTTAACAATTGATAAAACTATGATATATAATTTTCTTGTCCAAGATAAATTAAATATATCATAACCACGATTCGAATCTATTCCTGGTCTGAATTCAAATGATTAGAATGCATTAAAATTTAGATTATTTATATAACACGTGATAAATGTTATTCCTAACTTTTATTGCATATATGCTAACTGTGTCACGTTCTATACTTATTGTGAGTCTTTCAACACTACAACAAGCAACTAATTATCTAATTGGTGGCTAATCAATTAAATAATACAATGAATATGCAAAATTAATCAAAAATGCAAGAAATAAATTAAACTATTAGTTTTGAATTAAAACAAATAACAAATAAGGTTCATCTTCATCCAATACAAAAATGAATCTAGTCTAGCATGTTGATGTCTAAATTACAAGAAAGATAATGGAAAAATATCACCCGGATTATGAAATAATTCAATTGATGTTGATCTTCAAGTCCAATGTTGAATTCT
>CAIGRK010008314.1:0-10313 GCA_903798315.1 Fraxinus greggii | reverse complement strand
AAAAAAAAAAAAAAGATTACCCGCATCGAACCCTGTTTGATAAACATTATTTTATCGAAAAATGACGTAAAGGAAAAAAATTAATTTTATTTTAAATTGATAAATGAATGTCATGTGACATTATAGAATTTGTCATGTAAATCATCATGATATAAATACAACAAGATCCATATTGATTAGAATAAAATGGAGTATCGTCAACCATCTTAAAGGGCAAAAAAAATGTGAAAATGAAAAGAATTTCCAGGATAACTGAAAAAGGATCTAATGGTCCTCGTCTTATCTCCAACCAAATATTTGTACGCGTGGATGTCTTCGATAAACAATCCTTGTTTGGATCGTCAAATGGACGCCACTAAAAGTTGATTCTTTTGTGTGGGTCCCATACACTTAAGCCGTGGGACACGTGTCGGACGGATATGAGCTGGATATTAATAGACTGAATCGGACAGTGAAATTAACCTTTTTCGTTCACTTTTGCAGGTGGCTCCTATTTCTGCCGACGTAGCACTCGCGCAATCTCTTTTGAACCAAAACTTTTTAATTCTCGTATCTATTTTCAACCACAAATTAATAAAATAAAATATTTAATATGTAAAATTAAATTTTTTTTCTTATTTTTAAACAATACATTCTCCAAAAAAATCAATATTCAAAATATCCTTTTTTTTAACCATTGAGCTTTTAGCCTTTATTTAACAATCATTATGGGGGAAAAATAAAGTTTTAAATAGTGATTTTTGAGAGAATGTAAAATAATAAAGAAAGGAAAAAAATTTGAATTACATGCGCAATATTTTATTATGCAAATGTGTAGTCAAAAATAAACACTTGTTTGAGCCCATATTTTCTATCAAATTGCATTTTTGAACAGTGATTTGACTCTATTTTAACTGTATATTTTTTAATAAAATAATATTATACGTAAATTCAAATTATTTTTTTTAACCACGCATTCTCCATCGTCAATAAGTAATAAATCTGTAAAGATAATCTTTATTGAGCAAATACAAAATCATACATTTCGTTGGTGAATTTTTGGTAAGGACAATTAATAAAATTTTAATTATAATTTTACGTGTAGGACTAATCTACACAATAGAATATTCATTAATATCAACATTACTACTATTTTTATTTCGTGCACTTAGAGGCTACAAAATACCTAATAATATAATTAATTAGGTTTGAGACACCAATGCCATGAATGGAATTCCTTTGGAGAGAAATTTTAGGCTACAAAATGCATGAAACTTTCATCAATAAATAAATTCATAAAAATGTGAAACTTAAAAATAAATTATCTATCAAAAATACTATAAAGGAAAAAAAAAAGATATTTTAAATTATTAGGCCAACAAGATTAAAAAATATAAAAAGAATAAATTTTTGTTGATGAAACTGACGACTCCTTGTCAACAATTAACAATTGAAACGTTGTAAGATATTGCTAACGTCGCAACGATGTTTTCATCGATAATAATTCATAAATGTGCATTATTAATAAGCAATTGTGCAACTATCAATGATTTCATCTTATAGACATTAATTTCTCAATCGGTGATTCACTTACGACACTTCCGTTGGCCATCATTTGCTCCTCCATTAAATATAATTTTATTATTAAATAAAAGGCATTCAATCTGTTTGAACCGCTTCTGGAATGATCCAAACTCTTTGTTAGAACTGTTGTCTCTCTCTCTCTCTCTCTCTCTCTCTAACAAATGCAAATCGTCTTCGAATTTCTAATGCCCCACCTAAAATTCTAAAACAAAAAAAATCTAATTTTCATAAAGCATGAACTTATATGATTAATTATAATAAAGTAATGATGACCAACTTGCTATATTATAAAAGTTGAGGACTAACTTATGATGGAAACTAGTGGCTGTGAATTCATCAAAAAGAAAGTAAGAATCGAAAGCAGACACCTTTTAGGACTTGGGAGAATTAAAAAAACCATTAAACAGATCATCAAATATCCTGAAGAAGGATTGTACAAAGGCCACAAACCAACTTGTGGCTGTGAATTCATCTCTCTCTGCTTACGTGTCACCCACCCTTTCTCTCTCCTCCCCTGTAACACTCGACCAAATCAACAAAATGAATCAAAACCTAAACGAAATCAAAAAAATCCTTCAATTTCCCACCGTAGAAGAAAGAGAAAGTGAACTGCTGTCTGCAAAAGGAACGACCTTTTAGATAGATAGATATATTCAGAGAGAGAGAGGAAAAATGTCAGAAGTGATAAAAGACTCTGCTATTAAGCTGTTTGGGAAGACTATATCAGTGCCACATGATAAAGGTTTTACTTCAACATGTCATCTTCAACATCAGCGAAGCTTAAGTTCCTCAATAGCATCAACTTCAAGTCAAAATATTAAGGTTTGCAGAACAGAACAAATATATGTCTCTGTGTTTGTATGTTGAGTTTATAATCTATGCTGATATATATTTGCAATTCTATGAGCAATCCTTAATTCCTTGTGTTTAAAGTTGTGAAGTTATAAAGGGTTTCTTTCACTTTCTGAGAAAATTTTTAAATTTTGTGATTTGTGCTTAATGATTGAATTCTGAGATATGGCGTTTAGATGATGATAAAATTCTGGGATTTATTGTCTTCAGTTTCAAGAATTAGAAATGAATCATAGACAAATATTATAGGGCTAATTATATATTGGTCAGAGTTCGGAAGTCCCTTGTTTATAAAGCCCCCTGTTTCTTTTTCTTTTTCTTTTTGGGATTTTCTAGTCAAAAATTGATCTCTCAATTAGATAATGAGAGTTCAGTTGAAACATGCGGAGTTGTGAGGGTACTATGATTATATTATGAAGATATGGATAATTACAAGGTTTTTGGATTGCAAAGAAGAAGAAAAAAATTCCTTTGGGTTCGTGTTCTTGATTGTTGGATTCTTCTTTTCTGAAACTTTAAGACACCGGGTGCTTGTTTAGTATGCAGGACAAGAGGGGACGTTATAATGTTTTTCTTCTTTAGTAATAATGTCCAATGATGTCTAGCCTCCTTGTCGAACATGCCAAGAGGGTGTTATGAAGTCGGAGCATTTTTAGTTTATTTCTTAATTTATTGGGGTGCAGGGTTCTTAGAGAACTTTTAGATTGCTAGAATTTGAATTTTTGGAACACTTGAAGCTGATGACAATCTTTGACTTAAAAAGTGAAAGTTCGAAATTATACTTACATGTTCACAATCTAAGTTTTTATGTGCTGAATTCTATCATGCAACAACTGTGTACATCATTCAAGCATACCGTAATAAAGATTCACTAACTAAGATGGGAGGATTCTCTGAAGATTATGTATCTATGTAATTACTGTCCATATCTGTATAACGTTATGTATCTCATGTTAAATTTCTTCATTTTATCAGAGTGATTCAGAAGGAGAATTAACCGGGACAAAAGATGAAGATGCTGCCTCCAAACCAGCTGCAGAAATGCCAATAGAGCCAGCAACATCATCAGAGATCACTAATGAACCTGAGACTGTGGACAAAGACTCGTTGTCTCTGAAAACTCGTAGCTCGGAGGAACCAAGTGAGAGTGGTGTCTCTCAAGAAAAGACGCTGAAGAAGCCTGACAAAATACTTCCATGTCCTAGGTGTAAGAGCATGGACACGAAGTTTTGCTACTTCAACAATTACAATGTCAATCAACCCCGGCATTTCTGTAAAATATGTCAGAGATATTGGACAGCTGGGGGAACAATGAGAAATGTGCCCGTTGGTTCAGGTCGACGCAAGAATAAAAATGCTTCTGCTACAAATTATGGTCACATAATCGTTCCAGATACCCTCCAAGCAGCTCAAGCTATTGCTATAACCGGGATGCACTTTCCTTCTTTGAAACCTAATAGCACTGTCCTTATGTTTGGTTCAGAGAATCCCCTTGGTGAATCCATGGCTTCTGCCATGGATCTTGCTGAGAGATCACAAAATTGTGGTGGAAATGGATTTTATGGACGAGAAAACAGAAATCCTGTCCACCACGGGAGAAGAGAAATAGGTAAGGATCACTCAAGTAGATCTTCTGGAATTCCCGTGTCTTTGTATCCAACAACGCACAATTGGGGCTGTACTGTACCAAGCGGTTGGAGTTTGCCATTCCTATCCCATCCGCCTATGTCTGATAGTTCTTTCCTAAGTATCAATCCTGCTCCTCCTACACTCGGTAAACATTCTAGGGATGGGAACATACTTAGATCACCAAACATGGAGACAGGAGATATTTTCGAGAAAAATAGTGCAGAGAGGTGTGTGTTGGTTCCTAAGACATTAAGGTTTGATGATCCAAATGTTGCCTCAAAGAGCTCTATATGGTCATCACTTGGAATCAAGAACGAGAACATTGATTCAGCAGTACGTATCTTTAGGACACTTCCTGCAAAGGGGGACCAGAAGAGCAACATTGACAGTAATTCTTTGGTGTTACAAGCTAATCCAGCAGCTTTGTCCCGGTCACTTAACTTCCGCGAGAGTGCTTAACGAACCTATGTTTGTGTTAGTTGTTCTACAGGGGCAGAATGTACATACGGGAACTTACATCAAATGAGGAAAGGATGCTGAAACACTACATCCTGTTTTCGTCCATCTAGCAAGTCTGTGCAGTTCACATTAGCTGACAGCAATGATGGACTCAATTGATGAAGTTTAAGGACGGCTAATAACTTACCCCTTGGAGACTTCTTAAGAAATCTGTTTTCGAACAGAATTAGTAGTTCTATGTGTTATTACGTTTATGGTTTGCCAGTAAGTGGTTTTTGTTGTACATAGCTTTATACAAAACAGAAAGAGGTCGTCAAATTTTCTTGTGAATGTACTAAAGCAGAGATCTTGTTAACATGATATAAATAAATAAGAGCTTCTATTCTGCTGGTTAATGGTGCTTATTCTTGGTGAAAGAAAGCTACTTGTGCATCAAACTCATAGAATTGCTGATATATCCTAGTCACTCTTATCGGTTGATTGAGTAATTTTATTGCGCATGTGGCATAAGTTCGAGTTTTCACTAGTTGATATGGCACTCCACTTCGCTCATAAATCTAACAAATTTTGCGGCGTGTGCATATGCACAACATTGCTCATAATGTAAACACTAGCAAAATTAGAAAAGTTTCTAGTGATAAAGATATGTGAAAGTTTAAATTTACCAAATATTTAGACCCAACGTATGAAATTACACAATTAAAAGCAACAAATCACTTTTTAATTATTGCTAGGTGATTAAATCTAACAAGTCAATTTATCTATGTTTGAATACCGCATTTTGTAAATTGCGTAAAGCAGATAATCTAATATGATCACGGAGAAAACCCTTCAAAAAGGATCAAAATATTCGGGTATTTTGCCAGTCAATAATCCACTATAAACGAAACAACTTATAGTATGGTATAGACCCGACTAACCCTTAGTCCCCGCTAACCTTATTTTCCCGTAGTCACCCTTGATCCTACTGGACTGCGTGCTCCTAACCTCAGATCCCGACTCTTGGTATATCACCTTAGTCATCGTGGACTGCGTACTCCTCACACCAGCTCCTGACCCCTGGTATATTACCTTAGCCGTCATGGACTGCATGTTTCTACACCAGCTCTTAATCCATAGTATCGTTTATCTCCGGTGAATTAGGAGATTTGATATTTGATCAAAAGATCTTGCATATTTTGATATGTGGTTTAATGTAAAACAATATGACTTGATCCACAAAATATGTTTTGAAAGAATTTATGGATCAATTAATATGTGGTGGTTGAATCTTGAAATCAATGAATGTTTTGGATCATCAAAAAATTAATCTCTATGGAATAAATCTATTTCAACACACTTTAGGACATTCATGAGATTATATATTTATAAAGAGTAGTGTTTGGAATGAAAAGAAACTCGAAATCAGCTTGAAAATCGAATATTACTGTTCCTCGGATAACCAAGATGCTCGAGTGCAGGTCAGCGACATTCGAGAGGCAGCTCAGCTGACATCAGTATTTTGATCATAACTTTTCCTCCCGATATTCGATTAAGATGATTCAAAATGCTTTGAAAAGCTAACACAACGGGATACAAATTTTCTAGCAATAGATTTGTCCAAATTCCAATGTTTTCTATATGAAAAATGCGTTGCAACTTGCAAGTGAAAATTTGGAGCATGATTTGTGCAACATTTGTATACTTCTTTGATTTCTAATTGCATTCCAATGATCATATATGATCTTCTTAGATATTTTGGACTCATTCAAGACATATACTATCAATCCTTAACTATTTTGTTATAATTAGGACTCAATAACTCATATTTTGATTTTGATTACAACTTGATGAATTTCTAATACAATTCGACTAGGACGTGATTTTGACTAAAGAANAACATTTGTATACTTCTTTGATTTCTAATTGCATTCCAATGATCATATATGATCTTCTTAGATATTTTGGACTCATTCAAGACATATACTATCAATCCTTAACTATTTTGTTATAATTAGGACTCAATAACTCATATTTTGATTTTGATTACAACTTGATGAATTTCTAATACAATTCGACTAGGACGTGATTTTGACTAAAGAAGTTTCAAATTACAAATTTAAATATTTCCAATTATAATTTGGAATTATCGAATTCAAAATAAAGGTCCGATAGCACGGAGATCAGTTAATTCAATAAGAAATATCAATAAGAAATTGGAGTTAGCACTCGATTTCGTTGGTACCATTCAATCGAATCCAATTCAATTGTTTACTTATTTATCCACTTGAAATTTTGAAGTTCAACCAAGCTATTTTGAAAATTTCAAGTGGATGAATAACAATATGGATCCCATAAAGTAAAGTAACCAACCTTGAGAGTCGAATTTGGAAATATTATGGAAAGGAAAACATTTTTCTAAGAACCAGCAGAAGTTCTTTGTCAGGTCCCCATTTGTGGAGATAAAGTTGAATTAAAGATAATAAAGTGCCAAAAATCTATCCCTTTCAGTTGAAAAGTATCCAACCCAGTGTTGCCAAAAGCTAGAAATTTGAGGATAAAACCTTTTTATAAATTATTGTTCCTATTTGCCTTTTTCCCATATGCATATCTTCTTATCTCGGGTTAGCTTTTCTATGAGCTCATGAGTGAACGAGATTCATTTTTTTATCAAGTCCAATACAAGTGTAGTTTTCATAAATAAATAACGACAAGACCTAAATTCAGAACTTGTATCTGGCGTGATATTTCTTCGCATTTTCATCTTCTTATGTTTCAAATGTTGTAAGAAGAAAATAATACAGAAGTACAAGGATACAATGCACCAACTGGCAATGTCGTCTACATCTATCCACAAAAATGAAAAGCTGTCTGAGGTTGGATATATTAATTTCTCATTGGATGAATTACAAGATCAAGACCTCTTTATTGTACATATCTGACTGGTAAGATAAATGTGAGACACAGAGATTCCAATGTTGTTATCAACACTGGAAGGCCACAAATTTTGCAGAAATGAGTTGTTATGGGACCGTAGGCATGTGATGCTATGAGGCCTTTATTGACTATAGGTATGAAGGGTCGAATTATCGCTATATTTATTCATTTTTCTATTTTTACTTAGTTTTGCCTTTTTGCTTTGATAACTTTAAAAGGTTGTGGGCCGTTGTAGTCGGCACACACACCTTTTGATGTACACGGTCTAGCCTCCATGTTCGTTTATTTTTCTTGTTCTTTTTGTACTTCTTCTCTTCACAGAGCAAAGGCAAATCTTAATAATCTCGAGAGAGATGGAAAATTAAACTACTGGTCTCCAGCCTATTGCTTCATTAGTTAACTTGGTCCTCGAGTTTCAACATTTTTCTTCTTCTTTTTCAAATTGTAACTTGGCCCCGCACGTATCAAACTTTACAAAGCTAGATTTCGCTTCTTAACTTTGAATGGTACCAAAAATATATTTAAGCAGCATATTTTAATGATTGTCACATGACAATATAAGGAAGGTGTGGATATATTCCGTAATTGGAGATTGATTTTAGGAATGTAATAAAAAATTGAAGACTAACTTGTTGTTTTTATTGACTTGTTACTAAATAGAATGAGGATTGGTGGCATAATTTTCACATTGAAGTTATGTTTCCCAATGTGTAACATACACTCCTTTTATACTTGGAACTTATATTTGACGTCCTTTTGGACAAAAAAGTGGCTAAAATAAGAATGAAAATATAATTTGTCTCATTATCATACAAAAAATAATTATAATCTAAAACTTGTCATCGTTGAAACTTCGAAATATCATAAAAACTGGACTAGTCCAAAGCCTATTCGGTGGAGCCCAATGTTTAGGAATTTCCTACTTTAAAAAGGGAAAATTAGGCACACTGCCCTTAAAAAAAATACATTTTTCATTAACACTCTTCAAACTAAATAAAATTATAATTGCTGTATTAATTACTGCCAAACCTCAAAATACAGAAAACCAAAATCAGAAGGAGGAAGCTTGTGAACTAGAAAACTCCGAGACACCTTTTTTCCCAATTCGACTCCAATGTTCTTGCAAGGAAAAAACCTCACCCACCACGTGAAAAAGCTGCTTGAACCAACAAAGATGAAGACTCCGAGGATGAGCCTGCGGTGGGGGTTTGGGCTGAGCACTTGAAGCTTGCTAGTAGGTAATATGGGATCAAGGCCACACGTAGAAAGCGAGTTTGAAAGGTTCATCATTCTCCTTTCTATTTTTTTCTCAAAAAATCGAAACATCCGTACTCTTTAACCTCTAGTGGAGGCACAATATAAGTGTTCTGGTTATTTTTTGTAGATAGATTAAGATGAAAATGAAGTGCAATGTGGATATATTTTTCATTGTTTTGAACTTGATTATGGATTTTAGAGAGAACCGCAAAGGTTTGTTTTTAGGGTCAATTTTCAATTTTCTGTTTTAAATACGTTGATGTGTATTCTATGGAGAACATGATGCACCAACGCCATGTTCCCCGTAGATTGAAGACCAACTTAAGAGAATGCATAATCTTGTTAATTTAAGTTTTTGATTTTTAGTAAAACATCACGATTTTTAGAAAAATAATACCAAACTTTAGTTGCAATAATTAAAAAAAATTAGAATATCTTTATTAGCCCCTCTTTGGTTTGGTTAAAAATAATTTTTATTTTTTTTAGTAAATTTTGATTAAAAAATGATAAAATATATAATTGAAAGGTTGATAAAATTTGCCAGTTTCATAAAATGTGTAGTTGAAAGTGAGTTTCGGGAAAATAATTTTGAAAAAATTAGGGCCAAACATAAGTTTAATCTATCTTGAAACTAAAATTTTCATCAAAGAAAATAAAAATAAAAATGGGTTCAGAGACAGAAAAGGCTATACTGTTTCTCCCAGCGACATGTTTAGTTATCATCATGATATTATTTTCTCATCAAATAAAAGTAAAAGCAAAGTAAAACACAAAATCAGTGTTCTAATTTAGTTATCATCATGTATTGATATTATTTTCTTGTGACTTATTTTGTGGACCAAATAAGGATATACATGCACAATCCTATGGTATCAGGACAACGTTTCTATTTAAGTTATATCATTACTTGAGAATTTTTTTTATTATTGTTATTTTGAAATCAAAGCAGGAAATTCATTAAGGGTCCGTTTGATTGTAAGAGTGGAATTTGAGTGGAAAGAAAATGAATTACAAGGAATTGAATTGCCTATAATTATTTTCATGAGAATCTTCAATTAATTGTGTTTGATTCAAGTGGAAAACATTGAATTTTTGGATATGTCGGTGTTCATTTGACTTTATTTTATATGGAAATTATCCATTAAAGGGGAAAAAAATTACAATTGGGAATAGAATTTGTTTCCATTGCCAAAAAAAAGTTGGAAAATCAAAAACCACCAAAACCATGAGAAAGCAAATTCAAGGAAAAAGAGGAAAATGGTGTCATGTTACATAGAAGTTGGAAAAGGAATTACCTAGAAAATTGTGGCTATCAAATAGCCAAAAAGGTAGAAAATGAAAAATAATTTCTAACTTTTATGAAAAATTCTACACATCAAATAGGGCCTAAACGAAATCGTTTTTTATTACCTACAATAAAAATTGAGGTACAATCAACCCACATAAAGAAGTAGTCGGGGGGAAAAAAATTCTAAGGAAGCTAGTTTATATACTGAATTCTCATTATGAGGAGTAAAGCAACAAGAATTACGATTAATCATTGTTCGACCTTCTTACTTAAGCAAAATCAACTTAATTCGATGAGTGCTTATTTCCCACAGCACAATTGACAACATCCATGCATTTATAAAACAAAT
>CAIGRK010008312.1:0-20096 GCA_903798315.1 Fraxinus greggii | reverse complement strand
ATATATATATATATATCACACTTCAGTAGCATCATCACAGCTTGTATTAAGCTTAGGAGATTTCATTGGAGACCTAAGGCGCATGAATCATTTCGGTTGATTAAACAGAAGCTAACTTTCGCTCCTATTTTGGTATTATTTGATTTTACCCAACCTTTTGAGTTACACTATGATGCTTTAAATGTTGGCATTGGTGTGATTTTTAGTCCGATCGGTTGACCCGTAGCTTATTTAATTAAAAATTTCTCAAACCCTAAATCTCGATATAATACCTATGACGTGGAGTTTTATGTTGAAGTCTAAGCAGTTTGCCATTGGCGTCACTATCTATTTCAGAAAGATTTTATGTTATAGATTGATCATGATGTCCTTAAACACCTTGNGGTTGACCCGTAGCTTATTTAATTAAAAATTTCTCAAACCCTAAATCTCGATATAATACCTATGACGTGGAGTTTTATGTTGAAGTCTAAGCAGTTTGCCATTGGCGTCACTATCTATTTCAGAAAGATTTTATGTTATAGATTGATCATGATGTCCTTAAACACCTTGCTACTCAAGATAAGGTGTCCTCTCAACGTGAAACCTAGATTGCATACCAATTTTATTTTTATATATAAATAAAAAGGTTTTGTAGTAAATTTTTAAGATTTTATGATAAATTTCATCTTGGTTCTCGAACCTTTGAAGGTTGTGATGATGAATCCCGATTTTTTTTTATTTCTAGCACCCGATGGGACCTTCCAAACATCTACATTTATGTCCCTTTGTGACTGAAATGCCAAGGAGGTCTATTTTTTGTAAAATGACTATAACCCTTAGAATGATGTAAACAAATATTTTCTCACTAATGTCTGCTTCATTACAGAAAATATTGTTTTAAATCAAACTAAAAGTAAAATTATCACTACACTAAAAATTTTGATATTTTAAAGGTCAAACTAATGGATTACATCGCAAAAGAACCTCAGCCGTAGTGTTTGTAAGGTTTGGAACCTTAGATGCAAGAAATCAAAGATTTTGGACCTTATTGTCATAACTACCAAAGGTTTGGGACCCCGTGTGTAGTTTACACAATTTTAATATTCATTTTACTGAAAATTGGACCACTGGAATCGGACTGGTAATTTCGAGTCCCAACATAGTTAGTTGATTAAAGAGGCACGTTTCGCTTAGGTGTAAAAAAAGTAAAAATTATTTTCAACTTCTTAGTTTTAAATATATTTCTATATTGATTTTTTTTTTCTTTTTAAGTAAAAATCTCATTTTCAACTTATGTTTTAAAATCGATAGTTTACTTACTTTTCAACTTGAATCAATAAAAGAAATATTTATTTTAAATTTCACTTATTTATTTGTAAGTATACTTTTAAGATCAGCCAAACTTGCACTCATTGTTAAAAAAAATAAAAAAATGAAGAACATCCCATAACATGTTTGGCTAAGCTTTAAAAAGCAGCTTATTTCAATGCTGTCAAAAGAAGGAGATAACTAACTGCTTTTAAGTTCAGCCAAACATGAATTCTCAAAAATATTATTACTCCTTGTCCCAATTGAAAATGAAATCTATGCCAACTCTGCCTTAGTGATGTCAACGAGCCGAGTCAAAACCCGAGCTCAGTTCGAGTAAAAATTGGTTCGAAATTTTTTTGGTCCGAGCCAAGCCAAACTTTTGCTCAGCCAAAAAATCTAGACTCGACCCAAGCTTTCAGCTCAAGTCTTATCGAGCCAAGTCGGCTCCCGGATTTTATTTTATTTTTTGTTCATGATTGGCAGCTACACGCAGCTTTTAATTTTAAATTTTTTTTTTTAAGGCTAAGCTCAGTTCTACCAAGCCGCGAGCCAAATTATCGCCCTTCTCTCCCTTGAAATTTCTGTACTTAATATTATACTGAGAATATAATTTCATGGTTACGTCGAGAAATGAGAATACACTGCAAAAGTTAGTAACTTAGACGAGCATTAATATATAACCAATAAAATAAAATTTGATTTATAGTGTAGCGTTTTAAATCTAAGTCTAGCTTCGAACGCTGTGTAAAAACAACTCTCAAGCAAAGGTGTAAAAATTGAAAGGGCGCTACTATCAGATCAAATGTCTATTAAAATAAAGCAACTCATTATTTTATCAAATTTAAATCTAACGACAATTTACCATTTAAACCTTCCCATTTTCCAAACATTTCTTGCAATAGGAAACCACGATTTCAGGGTGTAGAAAAACGCCATATATTCACATGAGCGAAACGCAAGGAAGGCATTTTGTCACCGCTTTGCGGAAAATGATAATTACGTTAGATACCCGTGACTCGATTGGTGAAATAACCTCTCCCCCAAGCTGGTTACATAACAGACACTGATAAACATAATCTTCAAGAAAGCCCAGATGGGACATCGCGATACACTCCCCACAGATTTTTGTTGAAAGGATAATAGATTATGCATACCAACAACAAAATAACACGGATGTGTTTGAATCTCATTTTTATGAGAATAGAAATTTTGGAATAGTGATTGAGTGAGAATGTGTGGTGGAAAAGTGACGAAAAATTTTAGATTTGTGTGTAATATTATTTTATTTGGAGAATGTATGGTTGAAATGAAGAAAGAGAAAAAATGAGAACTAGAATGATGTAAAAAAGGGGTGTCAAACATAGGCTTAATATATGTACACGTTATATTGGACAGGAGAAAATTATTTCTCCCTCCAGGATCTATAATTGTGGCGTAAAACATAATTTATTTAAATAAACGGGGCATTCTTACTGTTACGCTTCAACCAATCAATTTTGCTCATCTTTCCTTACTTTTTTCTGGACGACGTTTTCCAAGTGCTGCTTCACATATATTTCGTTGATTTCAAACACAAAGCTCCTTCCTCTTATCTGCAAATTTACGATTTGGAAAAAGTTATTTGCATTGTAGAACTCATGAAGCAAGTGAGAGCATGATAATGCAGCAGTTGTAAGGGGAAACCTCGATTTCCCTCAAATTACAAAGTAATCGCATATTTCCAAGACAAACTAGATGAAGAAGCTAATGTAAATAAGTGAAATAGATGTAGTTATCACAAAGAATATTCAGACTCCATTTATAAATTAATTCTTCACATATGTATTAACTCTATCAGTTGAAATCGAAATTCTTACACCTTTTTCCCTACATGCTAACATAAAAAGTATTTGATCGAACTAATTTCATGAGTATTTAGATTCATTCAGATGAGAAACATGGGCTAAGAGTCTACTGTGGGGTTAGAAAGGAAAGCAACCAAACATGTAACATCGTATCACTAAATGCCTTTAAAGAAAATAAAAGAAAGAGATGCTTCTACATCAAAATTGGAGTAGAGATACATATGATGCCTCCAGATAGGTGCAAGGTGAGGGACTTTTTGGGAACAAAACCATGAGGCCTACTAGGCTAGAGAAGACGTACAAACAAGCATTTGGGTACAGTAATTACAGTTTTCATTCAACTAACTCTGTCCCAGAGGTCAAACAGAAACTATAATCCCATAAAGATATGCTTTTTAGATAGAGAGAGAGAGAGAGAGAGGTGGGTTAAGAAACCAACCTCAGGAGATAGATATCGACAATCAACATTTGCATGGCTAGAAATACTCATGATATTACATGAGATAATTGATAAACTTAACAACACCTTCCACCCTCACCCCCAAACACCAGCTAACTGAGTGATCAAATGAAATAAAAGTTTTTACAACCAAAACCAAAGTAAAAGGATCAAGAAACTAGAAAGTAGCAGTTGCATTTCTCTCATGAAGCATTTGCAATATTTTTAGACCTGTAAATAACCTCTTCAAATGTTTGGACTTATTTGACACAAAGCCTATGGCACAGCTGTCAACAGAAGGAATAAGGAAAAAAAATAAAATGGGTCAAAACAGCTATTCTTACACATAACATGTATCATTTAGCTTCGATCAATTCAGGAAAATGGAAACAAGGGGAACTTGTAAATATATCTTACTAGAAAAATTTAAAATGATTCTCATGGCTTAGGATTGAAATCATGATTATCTGCTATGAGCATTATTTAGCGAGAATATTGGAGAAATATGGAGCAATCTGTGAAAATATAAACGGAACGGAATAAGAAAATGATAAGAGTGCGTTTGATTGTCAATATTTTCTAGGGAACATGTCCTTTTTCCATCCAAATTCATACTTTTGTGCTGTTTGATTGATATTTTTTTCCATGGGGAATAAGTTTTTATTTTCCAAGTAATTCTCAAACTCAATCCATGTAAATTCCATGTAAATTCCATACTTGCAATCACACAAACCCTAATTGAAATTTGAATTCCTACTGGAAACTCAATCCATTCTCTGATGAGAAATTTAACAGAGTACATTTATCATAAATCAAGTGAAATCAGGTCCCTCAAACTGTTCCCGATCATAGCAAAATTAATGAGCCATATTGGTGGCCAAGAGCCTTTTATAATTTAACCATTAATTTTTCAATAGCTTCCAATTCTTCACGTCTTTATGGTAATGCCAAATCAATAAAAGAAAAGGAATATAGTTAGAGAACAAGTTGCAGCTTTGACTTTTCCTGTTTAGTATTTGTTGGAAAAATATGTCAATACTTTTACAAATTTCATTTATTGGCTTTCTAAATACACTTGTGATTTTTGATTGTCATACTTTGGAAATAAAATGTCCAAATCATGAGAATAAGGTATCATTTTTTTTTTTCGATAGTCAGCCTGACTAACTGAGATGGTAAGCAGATCCGTCCAAAACATTTGAGCTGCGAATTTATTGTTTACCCTTTATATAACAGGATTTCTTATTATACATATACAACTCGTCCAAAATAAATATTATACCATTCTAGATATTTTCGAATTTGTTTAGAAGGAAAATATAAAGATTTGTAAATTAAAGTTATCTTTCCTTATATTGGACTTCTACAAATCTAAGATACCTTTTTAATATTTTTCGATTTATTTAGGAGGAGAATATAAAGATGTGTTAAATTAAAATTATCATTATATTAACCTACTACAAATCTAGAAAAATCTTTTATCTTAATCTCTTACTGTTTTTATTGCAGATTATTAGGTAAAATATAATTCCTATATTTGATAATTATTTTACCTAGAAGTAAGGTAATTAATCAAGGAATCAAGCTTTGAAAAATTAATTCCAATCCATGAATCAACAGGGAAAAGCTCAACTGTTTTCCATTGGTTTGGGCGACGTGATGCTTTATTGATTATTTCAAGCAGTTATGCCGTCTTCCAGCAGGTTCGCGCGACGTGATACTTCATTGGATATTTTCAAAGCCAACATCTTCAAGTATTTGAATAATACAAAACAACGTGCGCTTAATTTACAATTCCACAATTTGATCAAACTATTTGATGTGAAGTTAAGAATGGTGATTCTTAATCCAAATGGTGGTTGCGACCAAGTACAATAGGGAAGGGTGATAGGGAAACGCTTAATTTTCTAGGTTGCGACCGACTGTTTGATTCCACATCTTCAACAAGTCAACGAAAAAGAAACAAAAAAAATTGTTCTTAATTTCTTTTTATTGTTCTTGTGTTAATTTTGCGAAATTACAAAAACCGGATACTATATTTTTTATCCCCATGGATGTTTCCCTTCGGAGTTTACCACGTTATATCTGGTGTTCAAGTATTAATATACTATTTAAATTCCGCATCTAGTTAAAATTGCTCAAACACAATAATATCCTACACGTTGCAGTCAGAAACATTAGAAACTAATTATAGGAAGCTCTAGTGGACAGTCGTCCAGAATTATAATGGTGAAATTAAAATTCATTTTAAATTTATCTAGATTTTAGAATTTACACTTGGTATCATAGCGGATTCAGTTTTAAAAAGTGTGATCCAGGAAAACTTAGATATGGATGGAGCACCCTTTAGACCTCCTATTTTAGACATGACTAATTACTCCTATTGGAAAATTAGGAAGCAGTTTTATGTTTAATCCCTCAATGAAAAGGCTTGGCATTTAATCGTGTATGGATATGAAGTACCCATTGTAACTGAAAATGAAAAAGAGAGAGGTAGAGAAGCGAGTGACCAGAGAATTTAATAATGCTAGTTGGAATTCAAAAGCCTTAAATGCTATTTTTTCTTTTGTGGTTTCTAATTAATTTCCCTTGATTTCTACATGCAAGGTGGCCAACAAAGCTTGGTAGTGTAAGTTGCTCATGAAGGAACTTCCATTTTAAAAGTCATCCAAGCTTCAAATGATCACCCTTGAGTTTGAACAATTAACAATGAGATAAGATGAAAAACTCCAAGAGCTTTACGCCAAATTTAGTGACATCAACAACTTGGCATACACTTTGGGAAAGACTTATTCAGAGAGCAAGATAGTGAAGAAGATTCTAGATCACTACTTGATAGATTTCATTCCAAATTAACTGTCAGAGGAGAGTAAAAATATTGAAAGCATGAAGGTTGAAGAGTTTGCAGGTTCCTCAATCCTATGAGTTGTACCTCCATAGGAGGAAAGGAAGGAAAAAAAAAGAGGATCTAAGGTTGCCTTTAAAACCAAGAATGTTAAGGAAGAAGTTGAGGATGAAGAAAATGAAAGTCAATATGGCCATGCTCACAAAACAGTTCAAGAAATTCTTAAATAACAAGAAAAGGAAGAAATTCAAAACATAGCTCAAGGTAAAATCTAACTTCATCGATGGAGAGAACTCAAATTCGTATTCAATGCCATGAATGTGAAGGATATGGACACATAGCTGCTAAATGGGCTAACATATTGAAGAAGTCCTGGTCCAAAAAAGCAATGAATATCACAGAGTGAAGATGATGACAGAGAATCAAACTCAGATGAGGACATAACTGACGATAATTAGGCAACCTCGTTTATTGTCAACCTACCGTCTAAGTCTGACTCACTACAATTGTTGCCTGTGGTACAAACTCGTTGGTTAGAGACAGCTGGACCAAGCCCGGGCTGGAGAAAAAAATATTACTCTTCATTCAATCATTGTGGTCATTGAAAAAGAAAGAGTTGTGGTTGGCACTGAAAATGAAACTCTATCCTAACTCTTAAAGGAGAAGGAAAATCAAGTCCTGGAGCTCATTGTTAAACTGAATCACCAAGGAAAGAGTTAGACAACAAACCATTGGATCCGCCCGTCTAAGTGAAGCTCTTAATTATGGAAGAACATCAAGCATCAAAGAGAGCTTAAGATATGAAGGAAAAGGGAAGGAGAAGGAATCTAATCAATTGAAGTTTGTCAAAGAAATCGGATCTGATGGATCAACATGCCAGACCTTTGAAGCTGCAGTGAAGCAAGTAGGCAGAATCTCAGACAACAAGGACATAGCAGTGTCTAACACAAAGCATTTTCTGACTGACTCGAAAAACTTGACTCAAATCACTCCATCAAGTGATCAAATAAAGTATGACTCTTCTAAATCAGAAAGAAAAAACACAACACACTGTCGGATGTAGTTTCTATTGTAAGTATGGACATGATTCACTTCACTGCTTGTCCCACACGAAACATCATCAAAAAAAGAGTTATCTTGCTTGCCGGTACTTAAAAACATAATCCTAATGCTAGAATAAGGCAAGTTTGGGTAAGAAAAGAGTGATCTTAGCTGCTATGTTGTCAATATAGCATATAAATCCATTGTGCCTAACTCTTGATATTTTGACACCACCTGCTCTAGACACATGACATGTAATCATTCCATTATAACCAACTATAAGAGTCATGTAGGTGATTTGGTTACTTTTGAGGATAGGGCTAAAAGTAAAATTGAGGGTGTTGATACCATTGTAATTAATGAACTCCCCATCCGAAATGATATCTTATTTGTTGCTAACTTAAAGGCTAACATGATTAGTGTAGGTCAATTTTGTGATAATGATCTTATGGTCATCTTCACAAAGAGTTCATGCAAAATTCTGAAAAATGATGGTAGTTGTATCTTATGTAGTACTAGATTAAGTGATAAATGATACTTACCTAAATCTGAAATTTCATGTCATATTTCAAAAGCTAACTTTAGAGACTTGTGACACAAACGATTAGGACACCTCAACTATGGAGACCTGGTCAAAGTTACCAAACTCATTGCAGTAAGAGGATTTCCTAAGCTCACTGAAAACCCTGAAGGGGGTGTGCAGTTTTCATGTCAAAAAGGTAAACAAACTAGAACTACACATAAACAAGGTCAGTTTCTTGCTACCTCCCACTGTTTTGAATTATTACATATAGACTTTATAGGGCCAATTCAGACCGAAAGCTCAGTAATAAAAGGTATATTTATGTGTGCGTAGATGACTTATCGAGCTACCCCTATGGGTGTGTGAAGTCATCCTTGATAATGCACATAAGTCGTGAGAAGAAGGTAGCCCCTAAAAATGTGTGAAAGTCAACTCTATGAACTAAAAAGGCTGCTTTAACAAAGAAAATAAACATAAAAAGTCAGCACAATGGGTATTCAAAAGAAAATTGAAAAACATATTTTTGCACATGCCTGATGCACATATTTTCCTATTTACAAAGACAATTTCAGATGATGGCTGGATCAAAATGCATCTGCGTACTTGTCTACTGCATCATCAGGTGCATTAGCTCTCGCATTGAGAGTCAAGTACATTAAATTGTGTGTTATTGTCGCTTTCGATTTTCTTATTTCACGTAATTAATTGCTCTCAGTTTAATCCATAAAAGTTTGTGTACATTGTACAAACATAATGACTCATATTGTTTTTCTCATAAGAGATAATATAATGGAACGACATCATTGTAACTAAGAATGAAACCCATCTACTAAGAAATTCAAGAGGTGTAACAGAAATATTACCTCAATCAAACAACTGGAACTAAGGGTCAGCAACTGTCCAGTGGCTATTGCAACGCCATTCACAGAGACTGGACTCTTACCAAGATTTCTCAGAAAGAAAGAACCATCCGCTTCCATTTGGATGAGTGCCTAATGACATAGAAGAGAAAAAAAATTGTCATGGTTGCTTAAAAATAAGGAATGCTCAGTGAGCTGAAGCCATTCCCAACTCATTAGAAAGTTTAGTAACTCCAGACAAATCACTTTTTTTGCTCGATCATTCATATTTACATTGAAAAATAAGTCTGCAAACAAGTCTCCTGGGAGCCGGTTCACAGATCTACCTTCCTTACGTGGACACATGGACTGGACATAGATGCAAGATACTAGCATGTGCTAAGTGTTTGATTGATTAAAAATATATCAATATGCTGAAAATGAATGTCGATATACGGGCTTGTCTAATTATTGTCTCCAAAATGAGTAAAGTCATAATAGTAGGACCCATCTAACTTTTTTTTTTCCTTTTTTTACTATTATCATCTCTGCTCAGGTAATACATGTAAACCTCACATTCTTCTTATCACCAACCTTTTCCAATCAGCATCATCATCAACTTCTATCTTGGAATCAAAGTCTGGTTTCAATTTTAAGAAAAGTTTATATGTGATTACTTAAAAAATTATCAGGCTGAGTAAATGACTGAATTATTTTTAATAATTCCAAAAGAAGATCACTAATAAAACGTCTATTATCAATTAGGTTTATTTAGAAAATCCAATTAACGGATGTAGGCGTACCATTGCAAGGAAAGGACATCAGACCCACTATTTTCGCTCGTTTACAAACAACCTAAATACGATAATTTTATTGACGGAAAACTACCCATCAGTGTAAACCATTTTCACATTAATATTGAATCTTACTAATAGTCTCCACATTCAAATCAGAGAGGATTACAAGCCCACCTGTCGTCTAGATATTTTATTAGCACGTCCTTCTTTGCTTAAATCAATATCAACATTGATATCCTCCGTTGATCTTCCAAGTATTACCTGCAAACTTAAGTTTGTTAGGGTACCCAATAAAGAAAAATTTATGCATGATAACTATCAAGTATAATTCATAAAGATTTTATCAAATACTTGCAACAATATGCACTTATTTTAAGTGTAAAAACAAGAATATATTTTGACTTATTTTCTTAGCATAATTATTAGTTGTAAGTCAGAAATTTTTATTTTGAAAACTTTCACTTTTGTTAGGAGGTCCAGTGTATACTAAATAGGACTATAATACCTATAATTCTAGGTATTGTTTGTCGAGAAAAGGTCACTGTTCACAGTACAGTTCCTACTGTCAAATAAAGCTACTGTTCAAATCATGTGTGCTATTCATTAAAACAAGTCTCAATTTATGTTTATCAGCAAAAAAATAAGATGCCGTCATAGGTCTGCCCCGCCCTATAGATTCACTGACACATGCTCTTAATGGCACACCATCCTGAAACCATCAATAACCAGAAACAAACATCCATGCACCATCAAAATAAAATCCACCACACCATTCTTGCTACAGTTGATCCAACCCGAATACTGCTCAAGTGCCCTGGAAATCAGCACACATTTATTGATCTTCAGTGTCTGCTGCCTTCAGTTTCTTCCGCCTATGTTCCTCCCTGATGAGCATGCTTATTTCAGTGTTCTGAGCTTCATCGTCATAAACCACCTAATCCATCCACCTCCTTGTGCCCTACTCTGTTAATTTCGCAACTGAACGACCACAAAATATGCACTGGGTGGAGCGACTAGTTCGTTTCCTGATGCTACCATGTTCCGATGCAAATGGGATCACACAATTCTAATGTTTTCATAAACTTTCATTCTCATTTTAAGTTTAATAGAATTTTTTTCTTTTTTTTTAATTGTAGACAATCATCGTAGACAATAGCTGGTTCTCGAAGTTACACAGGGAGCACGAAAGTGGTTGATTCTATCTTGGCTCGTGAAGCTTTCCCACTCGAAGGTAATAAGAACCAGAATGAAGATCTTTTCAAGCCTCTCAACTCCGTTGAATCCAAAGAGATCTTCAGTGCTAATTGGCTAATGCAAAATATATGGAGCAGAAAGCTTATTGCGAGACAAGTACTTCTCCATAACTCCTGCTAGAAGTTGCTCCCAGATAAGCTTTAATTGCGATGGCCAGGACCATTAACAATTCACAATATATTTCATTTGGTAGCAATACTATGGAGAGGACGAGCAAAATGTTGAAGAAGTGACTCTTGAAGATCTAATCTAAGGCAGTCCGACAGCATCAAGCTAATGACGTTAAAAAAAGTTTTTTGGGAGACAACCCAAGATCTCTCTCTCTTTAATTATATAGATATTAGTGTTTTTTTAGTTTCTTGATATTTTTGCTAATTTTGTAGGTCAATGCTTAACTTTGGGGGCGAAAATAGAATCAACATTCATAACCTCAATCAATTTAGTTCTGCCTCACCATGACTCAAATAATGATGAAAACAATTGATATATTTACTCTTGGAAGTCCTTTATATTTAATTTCACATTGGGGACAATGTTTAGTTTAAGTTTTGGGGTGAAACATTAATTATCTAATTGTTTAATTGCTTTTGTACGAATTTTTTTACTTCATGTAATGTGTCTTTGAAGAATTGTGATGCATGCTTGTATGCGTTGAATAACATTGTCGGCCCATGATGCATATATTTGACAATACGTACTAGTTTATGAATTGTGAATAAGTTATATGTTTGGTAGAATAGAATTGATTAGTTGGTAGAGCCGTGGAAACGCTTATTTCTTCCATATTTTGGACATTTGAGTTTATTTTTTTCTTACCCATGAAGAAAGTGACACTATTATGCACGTAATATTGAGTTAGCATTGTACATAAGTTGATTCATATTTATTATAGGTTGAAATAGTGGACTAAGGACGCTAAATCCAAACAACCACTAAATTTCACATCCTTAAACCTAATCTAAGATAATTTGGGGCGGTTAAGTTGTTGTAGGGAAACATGGAGATAGATGTAGATTCCGTATGTGCTAAATCTTGTATGGATTGTCTTAAACCAGTGAGATGAAAATTGGGTTAAAATCTCAAGTTAAAGGTCAGTTTTTGAGAATGAGTATTAATGATGTGCATTGCACTAATCTTTGCATAAAGGGGAAAAAGCTGTCTTCATGAGGACAATTATTGAAAATCCCAAAAAGAAAATTCAAAAGGGATCAAGCTAGTGCATCAAATATAAAACGCACAGCAAACTTGAAAAAACACGTGCATGAAACATAAGACACACTACTGTCTTGTTTAAGTGCCCAACACTTGTTTTAGAAAATTGGACATTTGCTAAGGGGTTAGTAGTTTAGTTGATTCTTGGAGGTTGAAGTGGTCAAAAAATAAGGGGAATCCTCATTTGTTGATATGTTAAGCTGCAATTAGTAAAATCTAACCAAACTAGAGAGGGTAAAAATTGGTAAATTGAAAGTCAACCTTAGAATACACCCTGGAAAGAGAATAAAAGAAAATAAGTTTTGGGGTATGTTAATCTCACAAGTGAAGAAAGGATTTATTTGACTAATGAAATCGGGAATTGAACCAATTTGTGAATGTACAGTGTTTTGCATGGATATTTGATAACTTGGCTTTAGCATTATGATTTTGAAGTAGTTCATAAGTTTGATATAATGTTTTCAATTCTGAGCCAAAAAGGCAAGCTTTCTTACTAAACTTGTTTTATTTGAGTCGATATGTTTAGTTTTATTTGTGTGCTTTCATTAGTTCTTTTCTTTTTCTTTGTATTTGCTCGAGGAGTAGCAAAGTATAAAGTTTGGGGGTCAATGATGAGTGTGTTTCACTCATCATATTAATGCTACTTAATCTTGATAGTTCGTTTGATTCTTAGAGTTTTAGAACGTTTTGATTTGTGTTTTCGTGTTGTTTTATAGGATGGGTGAATTGGTATAAATGGTGCAAAACTTGATGAAAAAGAGTGATGTTAGCATAAATCAAGGAAAAATTGATGTTGGTTTGGTGAAACTCGATGTTGGAGGCTAAATTGAAAGAAGTGAATAACGACGAAAAATTGCGGAATCCAAAGTTTGAGGATCCAATTGTAACTGTTCAATAGTTGATTCAAACCACAAAACGATAATTGAAGATTGCTAGGAATCAATCAGATGGAATTGGAGGTCAAAAAGCAGTGAAATATGATCAAAATATTTTCAAAAATCAATTTTTCAACCGCACAGGTATGTTTCAAATTTTTAGCGGGAGATTGAGGCACATTTTTGACATAGTAGATATTCAAATTGGAAAAAACTATTTCTAATAAAGTTATATCCCTTTGAGTTATTTATCCAATGTACTTTGAATTACCTCAATCGGATATCGAAAGAAGTGTGTGATAAAAATAATAAAGGCCGTGCAGAGCAATCGAAACTAGGAGAGCGCCTAGGTGCCATGTTGCTGATTTTTTCCCAAAAGTGGGTCCAAGCACCCAAGCGCCAGCCTGACCCAGAATCGCGGCACTCAGGTGCCCAATTTGGGCATCGATCGTTGTTTCAGCTAGGGTTTGAATTCTACTTCATCTTTTAAAAGCTCAATTCCACTCCAACTCATTGAAAGACTTCAACAAGGCATAAATACCACCCTAAAAGCCACTTTTTAAGAAGAATTCAACAAGGCAAAAGTAAGATGTCAAGAAAGAGATTGAAGGAAACAACATGAAGAACATTGATTCAACTCCAAGTGAGTTTTATCTTTTTCTTCTCTGTGATTTTTATTATGAATTTGATAGTTTCTCCTTCTTCCTTAATGAACTAATTCTTCCATCTAGGGTTTGATGTAATCTATGCCTGAGACTTTTGATAATTTTTAGTTCTTTCTTTAAGGTTTTCCATTAAAGTTTATTTATGTTCTTTACTCTTAATGCTTTCAATTAACTAGCCAAAGATTGAATGATTTGATTGTTTAAGTTTCGACACTCGAGAGAGGGAACCTTAAACGTAATCATAAAATAACATAGCCTAGATTTTATAGGTTTCAAGAGAAAGTATAAACCCTTTGAAGCGATTCCACATAAGAACCATAAAACTTGATAATATTTAGATTTTTAATTCGGATTAGAGATAATGGAATTGAATTCTAGGAATATTTTTTACTCGGCACTCGAGAAAAGGAGTAGAATTACATTAGAGTTCTTACTAATAAACTTGAAAAAATCAATTGGACATAATTAGAAAATTAAGAAACATAATTGATAGTTAGATGAAATCAAAAGCCCTAAGCTCTTCTCATATCGCTTAATCTTTAAAACTTGTTTTCAATTGTTGATTTAGTCAAAATTTTCACCGTATAATTAGTTAAAAACATTTATACTTTAATTCGATTGTCTAGATAAAGTAAGGGTTATTCTCATTATAGTACTTAGTAAGAATTTGATTTTCAATCCATTTGGATTCGACATCCTAACTTCACAGTCATATTAGAAACTTGACAACCGTATGCTTGCAGTATAATCGGTATAGTTTATGCGTAACAGTTAGTTTATGAATTGTGAATAGATTACATGCTTTGATTAATTTATGCTTACCTGTCGATATCCTGGCGAAGAGAGTCATCATTTGTGTCACATCTTCGAATTCGAGAGAAGGCCTTCCCGTTATCTCTCAAATTATAGCATGCAGAATTGATATTCATTATGCTTGGTTATAGCATGTAGAATTGATATTCATTACGCTCGGGATTTAAGTTTTACATTAAGAAGGAATGAGTTTGTAACGATCCGAACCTCATACTCAAATAGTTATATCATACGTATTGTCCGCTTTGAGAGAGCCTAAACCCATCTTTTTTATGTTGGATGAAGATATTCATTGTAAACATGCCTATCACTTTTGTGTTGGAGAGCCTCGTGCCCAAGCTGATATTCATCGAAAACATGCTAGGCTAGATCTTTTTTGTGTTAAATGAAGATGAAACCTTTTGTTGATTATTTTTAATTCAAAAACTAAGTAATTTAGTTAATTCGTATTATTGATTGATCTTGCATGTCTTGTTGGATTATTTAAATGCGTACGCACAATTTAGATTATTAGTTGCTTATTATATTTTCAAGAGGTTCATGAAAGGTTTAGAACTTTGCTTTCAACACAAACAATAGATGTTAAGAATAATATAGAAGACGTCTACAATCATATAAATAATTGTGAAATCTAATGCATTACTTTGCATATGAATTCGGAATAAGAATATAACAAATTCGTGCTTAAAATAGGTTTAACTTACATTGTGAGAGATAGTTAAATAAAATTGATTTATTGATTGTCAAAACTATACAAATCACACTAGATTACATAAGTCGAGAATTGGAAATATCATGATAATAATAATAATAATAATATAATAATAATAGGTGGATTCGAATTTCCAACACATAAATCTCATATTAAATTCAAAACCAACTTAAAAGTTTGGATATAAACACGTAAATCTCTTTTGTTAAATTTATATTCGAATTTGATAACAAATTAATACTATTCAATTTAAGATTTATTCCTTGTAGGACACTGCTTTTACTCACTACATTATTACTTGTCAAACGGTCCAGTACGCTTGCGAGATTTCACCAAACATCCAAGGATAATTATAATCACCAACTATACAGCAGTGATTTCCTTTTTCAAATAAACAGTAGGAAGTACGAAAAGTATAAGAAATGACAACGCAAAAAAGCCCATTGAGATGGCGGTAAATGGATAACGTACCTTGGGCTTTCTGATATAGTGCGTAAGATGGCGGCCATATAAGATAGCAAGGGCTCCTTGAGATGTCATGACCCTATGCAAAGAGGAACGAGCACATTGTTCCAACCTTATGATTGTCCTTTTAGTGCCATCATACTGGTAACTTGGAACTGGACAGTAAGAAATAAAAATGGCCTAAATTATTGTAAGCACCATAATTGATAAAAAAAAAAATATACGACTTATTGAAGAGATGTTCATGTCCATTCATTAAGATGCTTCTTCAGTTGCTGGCTATGATGATGTATCACAAATTCTTCATGCTAAGGTATGCAAGGCTGTTTATACTCTGTCATATACTTATTTCAAAGTTTTATTCGTAAAATTGTTTAGTTTATTTTGAAAGAGAAATGCATCAAAACACATGGACATTGATTGAAGTACTTTTTAAGTGAAGACATTTGAACCCAGAATTATCTTTAGAATGCACAAGTACGGTCAAAAATTAGGGGGGAAAAGAAACCCAAATATTTCTAATATCTAAAATTTTGTAGATTCTGGTGTAATAGGCAATCATCCCTATATGTGAGGAGCCATTTACAACATGAACAACAAAGTAAATTGGTATTACCTTGCCTAGTCATATTAGAGTCTTGATCAAATGGATGTAAGTCCATATCAAGTATCTGGAAGATAATATTAAAACAATCAAGAGAGGGAAATTTTAGTTTGTAAATTATTAGACAAGATCAGAACCCAACAACAACTACGATCAGAACATATACCATAGCTTCAACATCAGAAAAATAAGGCACATCATCATCAATGAGAGAGTCTTCCAGATCAGACATCAAGGGGTTATCCCCATCTTCCGGAACTACAGTTATGCCAGAACCTGCTTCTGTATATTGTGGCATCTCCATGACTGTTGATGCCCTGTCTCCAACCTGTTAATGAACAAAAAAAAATTTGACATAGTAATGTGATCACATCCTCAAGTAATCTGATTTTGGAAAGAATTAATAGAAGAAAACGAAGATAAGTACCCTTGTACCAACTCCTTCAACATCTTTCAGTAGCAGTCTATCACTGGATACTGTTTGAAATGCATGCAATGATTTGCCTTTTCCAGAATCAGCAAAAGATCTGGTGGCACATTCAGGAAGCAAGGCATGAGGTTTAAAATCAAGCAGCTCATTTTTAGCTGAACGACCAACAAGTGGGTTGTAAGGACATGGTTCTGACACATTCTGTGGTTCGACCTTGTGAGACCATGCAAAAGCTTCTGCAGAATGATTTACTTTTCTCAACAAGTTCACTGCTCGTTCGTCATCCTTCTGATGAGGAGCAGAAGTTAAGTCCATAGAAGCTGTCGAAATTGGTTGTGTTGCAGAAGAACCAAATGAAATGGAAGGGTGGATGAGTAAGAATATATCATCATTGCTTGGAATTTCAGTGTCTTCAGTGTTCAAAGTGCAGCATATGTTTCCATCACCAAGTTCACTGAATTCACAATTTAAAGTTGAATTTGATGGTGCATTAACATCTAAATGAGTCTGCTCTCTAGGAATGGTGGAAGGTGTAACTTCTGACACCACGGGATTTCCACTAGGAAAAGATGCAGAACAAATCTGTGAAACCATTACAGCCCCAACTTCGAGTTTGCCAACGTTATCAACTTCTTGAACATCATTTGGAGAGTTCAAGGTAAGTGAATTCTTATTATCAATATAAGATTTATCCGTTGGATGTTTCTCATCCACGTCCACCAAGAGTATCTCTTCTTCATTTGAAAGGTTCAATAATGAATCAGGGTCTGCAAACTCGCTCTCTGACACAGTTGATGAATTGATGACATCAGAATTACTGCATCTCACACTCAGTAAAGACCCTGAATGAGTGTATGTTGACGAACTTATTTTACCCTCACCATCATCAGGAAGCACCTCTACAGCAACCTGAGCTGTATCTCTCTGGCTTACACTAACTGGCATAAGAGAAGCAGAAACATCTCGCATTTTTTTCCAGGTGTGCAAATTAGGCTGGTGAGATGGAAGCCTCATTGTGCAAAATGGGGCAATGTCATCTGTGTTAGAGGGGTTGAATTTTTGTCTAGCTTCTAATTCAACATGATCATTATGAAGGTTTTCATTTGTTGAATTGAAGGGAGGCAAGTGTTTTGTCTCTGAACATCCAATAAATTCTCTTCCAGATGGCACTACTGGAAGACTTCTCTTAATTTTGATGTTAGCCTCGAAAAACTTACTTTCACCTTGTGCTATTGAGGTTGAGGCACTTCCATCAAACCCATATCTTCTCACGATTTCAGTTCGGCACTTATCTTTAATTGGATTTGAACATTCAGAGTGAGATATAATAGTTGCATTAGAAGACACAGTAATATCTGGAAAGGCCTGGCATAGAATATCCAAATGTTCTTCATGAAGCCCTATATTATCTGAACAATTTCCACCCTGAGGATTATTACCATCAAGTACCCCATGCTTCTGAAAAGCAGCAGCCTGCCCACTGCAGTCATGAAGATCAGGTTCGAAAAAACCTAGATCAATGTTACCGAACAATTCGCTGCGAATTTTTTTCCTCATGGCATAGTAATGCCTGCGAATGCTTTCACATTTCCTCTTCCATGGAATCTCTTTATTGCCTTTGAAGTTGTTCTCCAATCTAGTTAACTTTGATGAAGAGTTGAAGCCAGAGATCTCAAGCTCAAACATGCGGGCAGAAGCTTGGGTTGAAATATCAGGAGCATAGAGAAGAGAATGCCATCTGTCTCGCAGTTCTTTAAAGGTAAATCTGCGAGAAAATTGAACTGCACCTTTAGCAAGTGCTTCCAATGACGCACCAGCCTGCAATAGAGAACATTATTCTATTAAACAGAACATGGCATTCCACAATGGAAGCACATAAAGGGAGAAGTAATGGAAGTTCTGCAATAATTTCTTAACTTTGAGACAGAGAAATAAAAGTAACAGTGGCAACTACACTTTCATGTCAGCTGCAAATAAAAAATACTCACAATTACTTCCTGCGTCCTTTTCTTTCACCAATTTTCCATGGATCGAAAGGAAATTACAAATGCTCCAAACATGCCAAGTGGAATAAGGTCCAATAATCATTTTCTCACAGAATAAAATTCAAGGTGCATGATTGAACTATTCACTGCCAGATCTGCTTTTCACATTCTTTCAAACGTTAAAACGAGAAAAAATCACATAAAGGAAAAGTCTATCAAGAGATATATGAATCATGCCCATCCAACGAAAGTGGCAGCTCTTTTATTGCTCAGAAAGCTATCCAAGCATGATGAGACTTGGCAAGAGTTTCCACTCTAATTGCACTATATGCAATACAATAGGTATGCTGACCTGTTGCTTTCAACCTGGTGCTATTATCTATGCTTTCTTTAGAAATGATGTTCAATCCAAATAGAAATTATGTCCACCATGTGTAAATCCAACTCACTTCGTATAGAAGCATCCTAAGAACCTTGCAAACAATGTATGGAGGTTGTGCATATTTGGGACTTCATTTATAGAAACAAACAAGTGGGCAGAACTAAAATGGCAACACTACAATCGTCTTCAAATAATTTCATAAACATTGTCTTTTTGCTGGTTGGGCACTTTTAAAAAGCTCAAGCATTGGTATTGTCAACTTATCTTCATGCCCGCATATGGTATGATCTAAACATTTTAAATCTAGACTTACTGAACCAAAAATGATTAATGAGTACTCATTTCTATGAGAAAGAGACAAAAAATTCTAAAAGATACTATAATTTTATATAACAATGCTTCCAATCATAAAATACTCAATTACATGATTCGCAGTGAAAATGTTTAAATATCACTAGTATATGACATTAATTTACTAATTCATTAAGGATCTTGCATCAGTAAAATCAAGCAAAAGAGCTCCAAAAACTCGCAATTGACATGAAATAATAATAATAATAATAATAATAATAATAATAATAATAATAATAAATGCTGAAAAAGCCAATATTCACGAATTTAATGCAAATTCGACGCCAAATTATAATTAACCACAAGAATATGGCTATATGTGCTAAAAATTGTACCTCAACAGCGTTTTTCAACAAGAGGTCATCTTCGGGGATCCACTGAATTGGTACTGAGGGAGATGTTGCCATCTAAAATTAGATTTTCGAAAACCCTAACTATATATACGCATGTATAGTCGTAAAATTGATCTGCATAGTAATTTATGGCAAATTTGATGGGTGTAAATGGGTGATTTCCATGGGAATTCAAAGATTTTAGCTGTGAAATGAGTGTGGAAATTTCATCACGCGGGTGTCGACTGTGGTTCCCCCTCTCTACTCAACGTCCATATTCATATCACCGTAAGGGTATGTTTGTCTAAGCATTAAACATTTGATACGAGTAAACGTAGGGGTTCTTTTAAAAATGACACGGTCAAAGGCCTTTATTTCCACTTTGACTTTTTTTT
>CAIGRK010008273.1:0-11857 GCA_903798315.1 Fraxinus greggii | reverse complement strand
TAAATTCGATATTTAAAAAGTTTGGAGGCTAAATTACAAACTTTCGTAACTTGCATTGAGTCATTATAAATGATTTTGGGATGATGACGACTTAATTACAAAGATTAGAAGATGTAGGACTAAAATTGCATGAGAAAATTGGTCAATTTTAAAGGGGCAGTGTTTCATTTTTCTACTCAAACTTTTTGGGGATCAATTTGAACAAAATTTTTAATCTAAATCTTGTTCTATAATTATATATATTAGTCCATTTGAAGATGGCTTATAGAGTTTCATTATACACATACATTCAAGTCATGAGTAGCAGGATTCATTATATACATATTATATCTTCCATATCAATTATAAGAAAAGAGAACACCAAAAGGTGAGAAAAATCAATCAACAAGCTAGCTTTCAAGGTTTTTACAAGGAGGAGGTTGATTTTTTGTGCAAAATCTTCATCTTTTTCACGTTTCTCTTTAAAACTAAGTGATACACTTTAATACCTTATTTTTTTCCTTCTCCTTTGAAAGTTTGATTCGCGCATAATTAAATTATAATTACCGAATATTTAATTATAATTACATTGAAAGTTTATATTTGTGAAGTGTGATCATGTAGTGCATATTTTCATCATTTTAAGCATGTTATTCAGTTGGAATGGCATAAAATTTGCATTATTTTTACGTGCTGCGTTTTCATTCCTTTTATTCAACTAGGGTTTGGTGCTAATTTCAGTTTGTTGTTATGAATTTTTTTTGTCCAGAGGAAAATTCAAGTTATTTTACCATAAAGCCATATTATGACGACGTACTGCTCACAAAGATGCAAAATTTTATATACTAGCATGGGAAGATAATCTATCTAGACTATGAGCACCTTGATTGGTTTAATAGATTTCTCCTGGACAATGCTATGAAGATGCTAGGCTATTTTGAGAAAATGAGGTATGTGTATAAGATTGAAACGAAGAGATTGAGTGAGGCATTGTTCTGGTTGGTGAAAAATGCAGATTTTATGAATATAGTTAAGTTGCTTGGTGAGAATAGGCTTGCTGAGATGTGGTGTGTACCCGTAGTTGAAGTGTTGGAATTATCATGGGATGACAAAGTAGGGCATTATTTTTCAGTGGTTGATGTTGATATTGGTGAGTTGTTGGATGAGGTGGAAGAAAAAGGGAAAGTAGATATTGACAAACAGTTTGAGTGCAATGTATGATGTACAATGGAGGTTTATGATGATTTTTAAGAGGGTGATAACTTGTATGTTGCGGATGAGGCTAAGAATAATGGTGCAAGTGATGAAATTGAAGTGGATGCAAGGAGTTCTGTTGATGTTCTTGCAAATGAAGTGAGTGACAATGAAGAGGAACATGTTACAGATCATAATGAAAAGACATCTATTACAGATTACGATTAGGAGGCACCTACTATAGATCACAATGAGTCACCCGTTTTATCTCAAAATGAGTCACCTGCTCTAGTACAACATGACACACCTGCTGATGCATCCCCTATTGATGAAGCCCATATTGCTTCATCCCATATTTATACACCACATGCAGATGCACCATCTAATGATACATCCCCTGTTGATGAATCCCCTACTGCTTCACCCCATGTTAATATACTGCCTACAAATGCACTTCTTTCTCCTACATCACCTGATGATGCACCGCTTGTTGATGAAAATGTGGACCATACTGACACTAGAGAAGGAAATAGGAAATTTGAATTTGAGAAAGGCCTAATGAAAGTGTTTAGTGATCTAGATTGTAGGAGAAAGATATGCATGTAGATGATTATGATGAAGATACATTCTTCAAGTTGTCTGGGGATTTTGATATTGGTGATGGAAATCTGAGGGTAGAACATGAGGGTGAGCAAGACATTAGATGGTGATGGAACAGACTATGATGAGGTAGATGATCTTAGAAGCATTTCAAGTGATACTGAAGAAGTTGGTGGATCTTCAAAATCTAAAAATGAGCCTTGATTTAATCCTGCAACAGACATTCAAGATTCCGAATTCCAAATAGGTACTATGAAGATATTTTTTGTTTGTTGTATGTTCATATCATGTAAAACTAAAATGTTTGAATCCAAATAGGACCGAGCATTGGTTTAGTCCTACAAGCATGAAGTTTGATGACATAAAGACATTGATGGATGTAGTTGTATAGTATTCAGTTAAAAATGAAATGTGAGTTAGTTATGTAAAGAATGAAGGAACAAGACTAAAAGCCAAATGTTAAGATAATTGTCCATGGGAGTTGTGTGGTTACCAGTAACCAGACAAAAGTTTCAGGATTAACACATTTAGAGATGAGCATACATGCACAAAAAGATTGGAAGAATAGAAGAGTGCATGCTAGTTACTTGGCATAAAAGTATATAAGGAAGTTCAGAATGTCTATGAATAGTTTTATAGAAACAGTGAAGGAGGATTGCAAGTATGAGATCTCTAAGCATTAATTTTATATGACAAGAGTTAAATGTGCATAGTTGTCAATGGAATTGTGGCTGAATAGTACAAGGTCCTATGGACTATGGTGTGGATTTGAAAATGATTAATCCTGGTAGTACAGTGAAATTGAAGGGATTTGTCATACATTCAAAAGGCTATATATGTTTGGGGCTTGCAAAGAAGGTTTTAGATATAGGTGTAGGAATGTAATTGGTTTGGATGGATGTTTCCTCAAGAGTACATAAGGTGAGCAGTTATTGGCTATAGTGGGTATTGATGCAGATAACTGCATGTTTTCTGTAGCTTGGGCTGTGGTAAATGTGGAGAAAAAAAATTAGGAATGATTCTTAGAACTTTTGCCATTTGATAAAGATATTTATAATGATATGGCTTGGACCTTTATTTCTGACAAAGAGAAGGGCTAGGTAGACTCTATAAATCTGTTATGTGATTGCTGAGCATGGGTGTTGTGTGCAAGATATTTATACAAAAATTTCACCTGAGTGTATAAAGGACTGACTCTGAAGAGCATGTTTTAGGCTAAAGCAAAGGCAACAACAATGCCGAGTGGAGAAGTGCAATGAACGAGATGAAAGATATGAATAAATCAGCGTTTAAATGGTTCAATGAGAAGCCACATCATAGTGGAGCAAATCAAATTTCTAGGATTATTCAAAGTACGACATCCTACTGAATAACTTGTGCAAGGCATTCAACTCTTCCATATTGATTGCAAGAGAAAAGCCTATTATCTCAATACTTGAGAAGATAAGACATCAACAAATGTCAAGGAGACGGGATCATGCTTTTGGTGTCAGAGTTTTGAGTATTGTTTAGAAAGTAAAGGCAGATGCAAGGTTCTTGAATGTTGACTGTGCTAGAAGTGAAAAGTTAGAGGTGAGCAATAGGGATGGAATGAGATGTAGTGTGGACTTGATGAAGCGTGAATATGCATGTAGAAAATGGCAACTTACTGGAATACCTTGTGTACATGCAATGTCTGGTATGCTATCGAGAAATATTAACATATATGAGTATGTAGATATATGCTACAGCAAATAAGCTTACCTGAGGTCCTATAGCCTAGTCATCCAACCAATGACATGTCCTGAGTTGTGGCCAGAGCTGGGGACACATTCTTTGAATCCATATATAAAAAAGAAACAGACAGGAAAATCAAAGAAGTTGAGAAAAAAGGTTGCAAGTGGAGCTACCTATAGGCACCAAAATGGCAACGTCCAGAATGAAGATTACATGCAAAAGATGTGATGGGACAGACCATAACAAGAGAACATGTACTGAAGCAAATACTCAGTACGATACATAGCCAACTCAAGCACAGGGTAAAGGAAAAAGAAAGGCCTCTACATAGCAGGATACAATGCCAACTTCATCACTAGGCAAGGGTAGGGGAAAGACTTCTACTCCCACCAAGCCATAGGCAAGGAAGAAGAAAAATGGACAAAAAAGACTATAACTTTTTGTATGATGATAATTTTGAACAAACCTTTTGTATGGTGAATAGTTTTATGTGACTACTACCTTTGGTAGAACAAAATTGGAATTGCTTTTGTATGCTGAACAAACGAATTATAATGTATAATGTTAATATTCTAATGAAAAAAATTATTCTTGGCATCTTTAATTAGTGACTGTTGTTGGATCATTGTGTTTTGGGTGCTTCAGAAGTGAAACGAGTTTGGAATTGGCACCTAAGCAGTCATACCGATATTTTGACTTGTGTAATGGATTGGGACATAACCTTCAACTCCTTAAAAGGTTTGGGACCTACTCTGGAACTCATTTAAAACATTTGGGACTTTCTGTGCATTCAAATACAAATGTTTGGGACTATGCTGCGACATAGTAAAAGGTTTAGGTCTTTATCTACGACTAATTAAAAACGTTTGAGACCTACATTGTACCGTCTACAACAAGTTATCGAACATATTTTTTCCTTCATTTTGAAGCATTTCCTCACATGGGGATGGGGAAAACTGTGAGAAATGAAAATTAGAGCAACATTGTTAAATGATAACATGTCTTATTTAATGGAAAATAAGTTACACGACCATAGACAACACTCAATTTCTAACGCATAAACCCACTTTCCAAAACACAAACATAACATCTGAGCTCAAATCTAATCCAGATCTATGTACATACCTATTTAACAAAAACTCCACATACAAATCCTAATATCCAAGTTTTCCATGAACCATGGCTTTTTGCACATAGGGTGTTTAGTTTAGCTTCAATCTCTTTTCTAACATGTAGAAATCTTGGAGTTATGTCATTCAATCTATTGTACATTGGAGGGTCATATCAGTCAAAGAAGTTACATCCATAGATATCCTAATATCGTGGACAAGTGAGAAATCTCCATTTTGGGTTCAAATTCATCCATGAGGTCTTCATCTGCACAGGGTCACCGCATATACAGACATTGCACTCCATATTCATACTGAAAATAATCTAAGATAAATGGAAGAGAGAGAAAAATATATAAGATGGAAAATGGAGAGAAATGAAAAGTGATAAGTATAGCGAAAATTGGTCAAAATTTGCCTTTTTCCCATTTTTGAGGTTAGCTGGCGGTGGAACTAACTTTTTCATCATTTTGGATTGCATCTGTGAATTTCTCAAAGGTTTGAGATCTGTTGTGGCACAAACTAAAAGTTGAGGTAAATTTTTCAATAAATACAAAGGTTGGGACCGTGGTTGCAATTTTTCCTTTAATAATATGAAGTATTTGGGTGTGGAAAGGGATAGAAAAAATTGTTGTTTAAGCAAAAAAAGGGATTCCCGAATAACATTGCCACTTTGGTGCCCAGCCTGGTGTCAGGCGAGCGATGGTCTACCACTCGAGTTCTAGACTAGAGCCAAATGAGTGGCAGCGCCCCTGCTTTGAGCACTCGAGCGCCAAGTGTGTGCGAAGCGAGCAGCGCTGAGTTTGTTTTTCTTCACTTTTTGAAGTTCGAATCTTGATCTTCTTCTTGTATTTTTTGTTTTACTTCTTGTAAGACTTTATCAACCCCAAATTATTTTTACTACAAATAAGACTCAATAACTCATATTTTGATTTTGATAACAACTTGATTAACTCCTAATACAATTCAACTAAAACATGATTTTGACAACGAAAATTGTAAATTACAAATTTGAAAATTGCTAATTATATAATGAGTGATGATACACATACATGTGTAGTATATCACAAGGCCAGGCAACTCATTGTACATGGGGGTGTATTTTTTTTAAATATGTGGGGCTCATTAGTGTGAGAGACCTGACAGGCCCCTGTAAGTTTGCTCCCTACACTTGAAGCAATACTTTTATATAATTGGCCCTAACGAGTCTCGATAGTTTGTTCTCGATCTTCCGCCCTTTTTGTGATTTCTCTTTCTATTAAAGGATCCCACAAATAGTTGATTCCCACGTGATAATCCTTTTTTGGTAGGACCCGCATAGAAATATGCTACATATTCCCTTCAGTATTTGTTTTCCCTGGCGCTGCTGGGCCATCCTGGACACGAACCAAAGACCTCGCCCGATATTTCCCTTTGATATTCCCATGAAAAAAATCATTTATTTCAAAATCAAAACAAAATCTGCCCAAAGACTTAATATCACAAGTGTTCTCAACATCTTGTCAACCTGTTTCTTGAAATATATGGAAACAACAATATCACGTGAAAAGCAATAGTAAACGACAAGCAATAAAGTAGAACTAGCATCTCAAAAATGATATCGATGTTAAACAACACACCAAATCACATATAATATCAATATGAACAAAATTGCTAGATCAATATCAAATCAAATAAAATTGTCAGTTTCGAAAGTTAAGTATCAACATAAAAAAACAAAAAATAAAATAAAATTCTCCACCTAATTTATATACCAACTCCCTTACTCATATACTCAACTTTTTGAAATGGATATTAATCTCTTTCCCTTTTTATCAAGAATAACAAAGGAAAAATAGTAGTATAAACATGTACAACATAGAGAGAGTAATTTAAAAAAAAAAAAAGGAAAATATGCAAAATTATGCAGCACGTGTGATGGAAGAATTTTCTTTCTTTTTTCATAACTATTTTTTATGGATTTTTTAAAATAACATTAAGAATAGTTATTTGCTTACGTATGCATATATAATTCATAAATAGTAAAATTTTGCCATATAACCTATTTTAAACCTAAATTGATAAAATTTTATAAATATTCATGTGTGAAAAGTGCCATTAAAATTATGTAAGCAAGTATCAACCTTGAATTTGCGCAAAAAAATCACAANAAATTATGCAGCACGTGTGATGGAAGAATTTTCTTTCTTTTTTCATAACTATTTTTTATGGATTTTTTAAAATAACATTAAGAATAGTTATTTGCTTACGTATGCATATATAATTCATAAATAGTAAAATTTTGCCATATAACCTATTTTAAACCTAAATTGATAAAATTTTATAAATATTCATGTGTGAAAAGTGCCATTAAAATTATGTAAGCAAGTATCAACCTTGAATTTGCGCAAAAAAATCACAAATGAATGAATATATTTTTTAAGTGTTGAAAGCAAACCCAGTGCTACTAGGACATTTTAAATTTAAAAGCTCATATTTAATTGTATAAATTTTTCTTTCTCCCCTATCTTTAAGCACACATATATAATTTTTTCTCTTTTTTTCATATCTTATACGCAAATAAAATCTTCATTAAACCTTTTTTAACTATTCTTGTAACGAATTTTAGGCAGATGGCTTCCAAATCAGATAATCATAGGGTACTAGGTTTTAAGATACCCAACATGCTTCATTGCTCAAGCAAAAAGAGCTACAAAGATGAGTATAAAAGGTATCACAAAGAATTCAATTCTTTTGAAGCTCAATACTCTTTTTCTTTTTTGAGAAATATATAAGAGTTTTATGAGAAATATATAAGAGTTTAAGTCAACTGATTAATAATCATTCCATATTCAAAATCAACTCACAACTCCATGTCTGTCATCTCAACTCACATGGAGTCAAAACCCACTTTCAATGGCTTAATTGTGTAGTACAGATAATGCATGCAATAACCTATGCCAAGTACTCCAGCTAAATTCTAAATAAAGTTAATATAAACTTTATTTACTATTCATTAATTGTGTTAGTACTTGTTCACGTATTAATATGACCAAAAATATTATTTAAAAGAGCTATGACTTCAAAAATCATTTTTCCATTTTCAATTTTTTTTTTAATTTTAAAATGTTTATTTTTCATAATAATATAAAAAATACAGAACAAATAAAAATGGAAAAGTTTAAAGTACATGCATGAATATGTAAACATCATAAATAAAGCAAATGCATGTACCTAGAAACATACATAATAAGGCAAACAAGTGCTTTGCAAACAAGTGCTTTTCTTGAAGAGCAACATATCGCAATTAAAATCGTCACTTTGACTAGAGAGTTCACTCTTTTTTACCCAAACCTTCTTAGAAGAAGATATAATATTAGTCAAATGAGTTATCAAATCAGTTGAGTGACTCGCTCGGTTAGTGAGGAATCTAACATGCGTAGTTAGATCTTGTTTGTTTTCCTAACCAAGGCCTTATATCATCTAAGTCAAATGCAATCTAACTCATCCCAATTGTGACATGTGGGAATGAATTTAGGAGCAATCCTAGGTTTCAAATCTTGACCCTTTCGCGGAGGAAATCTATGTTGTACATATGATTTGGATCCTTGGCCCGATTGACTCGTGCAGACAATTAACGGAATGATCATAATTATGTTCTGATACCAATTGAAAGTTTGATATGCGCATAATTAAATTATAAATATAGAATATTTAGACCTAAATTGCATGATTAAAACAATAATAAGCAACAAGTCACTTATTAAAGTCTCTAGATGATTAAGGTAATTAATTTAATTAATTCCTACATTTAAACAATGACAATCACGTAGATCAAAAGTAATAAAATAAATAGTACCAAATATGATCGCGAAGGAAAACCCTTAAAGAACTCTTCATAGAAATCAAAAACCTTTGGACAAATTTGCTAGTAAAATTTACTAGAAAAATTAACTTGCAATTAGTCCAAACACAACTAAACCTGTAAATCGCCAGAGATCTCCTTTGATGCATGCATGTACTTCTTAGAGCTCTGAGCTACCTTTCTCTTCGTGTGGACCAACAAGAATGAACTTGTTCTTGAGCATCGGAACTCCAAGTGCCTCTTCCCCAAAACTACAAACCTCTGAGGCTAATTGGGGAAGGTAGGGTTTTATTTTGGTGTTTCATCAAAGATATTTTTGTGTTTTAATCTGTAGGCTAAAGCAAAAGATATTGAAATATGTACTTGACTTTCAAAGAACGAATTATTAATTAACAATAGGGCTATACTAATGATGGACATATAAATAGGTTGAATTTATAAATCAACAATTAAGTGGTTGAATCTAGATATATATTGGGTTGTGTTGTAGATCTTCTAGAATAAGATCTTTAATGTAAAATAATGATTCAACATACTTTGAGATGAACCTATGCTTGAGTATTTATAATATGAAGTGTTTGGGGCGAAAATGGATTGAAAAAATTGTTCTTTAAACGAAACAGGGATTCATTGGATGACACTATTGCTCGAGCGCCTAACGTGGCACTAAGAAGTAGTGGTCTCTCGCTCGAAGCGCTAGGATAGAGCTAGCAAGCGGCAGTGTCCTGCTTTGTGCATTCGAGCATAAAGCGAACAGTGATGAGTCCCCATTTTATCTACTTCTTAAGTCTGAATCTTGATCATTTTCTTACATTTCTTTGACCTCATTTTGGAGTCTATCAAAACCAAATTATTTTTACTATAATTAAAATTTAATCACTCCTATTTTTTCTTTGATTACAACTTGATTAACTCCTTATACAATTCAATTAAAACATGATTTTGACTAAGAAAATTGCCAAGTGCAAATTTAGAAATTATTAATTATATAATTTGGTTCTAACATCCGTGATGTGTAATTAAGTAATAAATTAGTACGAACGATTGTAACATAGTTTTAACCTTAATCTTAATTTAAAAAAAATCTCAAATCGATGTTCTGACTTGTTTTATTTTTACTCTTAACGCTTTGGATCAGTTGGCCACTACTTCATTAATTCTGTGAGTAATAATTATGTTGAGAGTCGGATTATTTGTTTAGACCATGTGGTAAAAAAAATTACAATTTGGATAAAGAGATAAATATACATTTTATAGTTGTCGCATTCTTTAAAGGAATTCTTCGGTGAATAAATATTCTTGATTAATACTTATTCAGATTCGAGAGAGATATTGCAGTTTAATTTAAATAGGATTGGTTTGAACGTGAGAGAGGTAAATCAATTAAATTGTTTGTATTCGATCTGGGAAACATTATTAATTATTCTAAATATTGGTGTTTAAAACTAAGGGGATAGTTATTGTGAATCCGTGAATTCTATAACTTAAACAATCATATAAAAAAATCAATTTTATTATTTTAGTATGTTTAAAATAAAAATCACAAAAAGAAAATAAATCCTTCAATCGAATTGAAATTAAGATTAGTTTAACCAACGGTTAGATAACAATACTTGTGGAAATGCTAATTCGGGTTTTAACGTCCACTATATTATTTGTTACGATCCGTACGCTAGCGGATATAAAGTCGGCAATAATGTCCTTTCAAAAATGGTTTTTAGCTTGTTCGGCTTAGACAATTATAGAGCAATTCTTCCATCATTTTCAACGCTTCATCAAACAGCCCTTCTGAATTTTTTTATCATCTCTGCAAGAATCGGTTGTAGATGTGCATTTATAAGATTATTATCCATCCATAGAGAATCATGATCGGATTTTTATAACACAATGTGATTCGAAAAAATACAAGACGGAGCCACCACAATGGAAGACAACTGCTCATATGGCTTCTCACAACAGCTTGTATCAAGGCCAAGAACCCTCAAACTTTTAGCAGAGCCATTGAGTGAATGAAGTATCTAAAACAATTCATTTCACATTTAATGAAAAATTTGAAGCCAAGAAAAAGGAGTTTTAGTTGTCAAAATTCACCCTTGAGGACAACAGCTTTTTCGATGGGAAGGAATACTTTGTTTGAATTCACATTTAATGTTTCGATGATCATACTTTGTTTTCTTTTTTAAGTCAATTAGTTTATTTTTATTTTACCTCATAATTGCAATATTACAGTCCTTTTAACTTTTTACCTGAAAGGGTCAAACATTGAAGAATACTGCGTAAAAGTGGGATTGCGTACCCTATTTTTTAGATATTGTTGGGATTATTTGATGATGTGTGTCTCTATTTAATGAAAGCATAATAGAGAATTGAGTGAAGAAATTAATTGCTATTTTAATTTTTGGAGGTTTGTCTTCCCGGAAAACTCAATTTAGAGGTTAAGGCTCCCTCTATTGAGCCTATTATAATTAATCATTTCTTTATCTCGATACGAAAAATTCACGTTCGTATTATGTACTGTTGAAATTTGGGTGTAACCCGAATTTTTTATTGAAGTAATTAAAGAATTATAATTGAAGTGCACGTCATGAAAAATTCAAGTTTGGAATGTTATTGAAATTCTATGTCAAGTTGAAATTCTACTTTAGAAGCCCATTGAGAATTGAAATTTGCATTGGACTTGAAAATGTTGAATTATGGACCGGGAAGAAAAGTCGTCATTTTTTGGCTAGCTGGACGTTCGAGCGAGGCCAGGAGAAAACAAACCGAGACTTGGTCGCCTGCCGACACTGCCTGTTCGCTAGAGCGATGGGGCTCTCGCCTGCTGTCGCTCGAGCGACAGTGTTATCTGGCACAAACCTGTTTCTCGGTTTAACACATTTTTTGGCATTCTACTTCAACTACAACTCATCTATTAGGGTTTGGACGTCCCCTACATGTTTCCCTATAAATACTAGGATTTTCTATATAATTTTGTAATGTGAGATATATAATCACTAGTTTTTAGGATCATTGTAATTTTTTCTCCTTTATCCATTATTATCGAGTCAATAAAATATCATAAATCATCTGCCATATTCTTGTCTTTTTTATTATTTTTTTGCTTGATCAAATACTTCATTATTGTGCTCATCATCTCAATTCGATAGTTGGTGTCACAACAAGTGATATCAATCCTAACAAGTCGTATCAAAGCCTAGGTTCAATACTTCCATAGAGCGCAAGGTTTGATTTTTTCGAAGTTTTTTTTTTGTACGTGATAACTTCCATGAAGTATGACATTCCGCTTTTGGATCGGATCACTAAATTTTCGCTATAGTAGGTTAAGATTGCAATACTTGCACAACATGATTTGGATTATGCGTTGCTGGGTATTGAAAGGATACCACAACTTTGACCGCGGAGGAAAAATTACGGA
>CAIGRK010008111.1:0-17053 GCA_903798315.1 Fraxinus greggii | reverse complement strand
TTTTTTTTTTTGATTTTTTAAAAAAAAAAAAAAACTGAATAAAGTAAATAACATTTCAGTCAACGTAAAAGGAGAAGACCATCAGTGTTGCATTATTGAAAAATTCCCCCACCATCGCGACTTGTTTAATGAAGGAAACCACTCCTTTAACTAACTAACAATTCATGCATTTATCATAACTACATCTATAATGCACTTCGAAAATGGACAAAAAATATCCATACTAAAAATACGAAGTTCAATCCAAACTGCACCTATATCCGTATTAAATCTCTGATTCAGTTTTCAGACCATTCAGTGATTCCCAAAACACAAAATCAAACATCCCAGTTGGCACGGCGGCACCCACCCCAAACATTATTCACATCCCCAAATAGCTTAAAAAATAATAATAAAAAAATAAAAAAAATACATATTTACAATTATGAATTACAGAAACAAAAAAGCAAGAAAAATACAGAAAAAAATTATTACCACGTTCCATTTGTGGCAGCAGGTTGAAAGAAGCATAAGGTATGATTTCAATTAACGCTTCTAACTTTGGGTTAGAGATATGGAATTTGGTTTGGGTTAAGACTAAAAATTTACTCAAGGTGAAAGACAAAGAATAATTAACGCTTCTAACTTTGGGTTAGATTATATTAATTTTATTTTTTAGGAATTTGGTATTGACAATTTATCTTCTATTTCAAATTTGTTTGTATAGAAAGTTTATTTAGTTTCAGAATTCTTTTTCTATAAAGGAATTTAGGGCAATATTTATAGACACGTTGAATTGAATGAATAAAATTACTTTCATTGCCACAATTCTCATTTTTATCCCCCTTTTCACTTTCTTTTATTGCCCTTTGTCAAATTGATACATTTTTTTGCATCATCTGATCATTATAGAAAAATAAAAGAAAAGAGCATTAAAAGTTTGTTACCATTTGTAGGGCCAACCCTCAGATTTTGGGTGTCCTGTGTGATATTTTAAAATAGTGCACATTTCATGTAATTAAAAAGTATATTAAGAAAAGAATTATTCCAATTATATTATTTCATTGCAAGAATATGATATTTAAATATTGGTTTATTTTTTACATATTGTGAATAAGAAAAAAACACAAATAATGGTCAAAAGCACTTCTCAAACTTCATCAAAATTCATATCTTCAACAATGAACCATCCAAGCCACTAATCTCTTCGTGCAATTTCATATGAGCAAACTTTTAAAAAAAATAAAATAAAATAACAAATACTACGTGTAAACTTTGAAATGTAACAAATCATTAAAAAAAAATATTTTTTCTCATATTTCTGGAGGCAAACTCGCTAATTAAACTTTCATAATCAATTTATTCTGGCAAATCTTGTTCCATAGATATCAAAACTAGCCAATTGTTCTTGTAACATGGTTGATCGCAAGTATGATTTTAATAACTTCAATTTTGAAAAACTTCTTTCGACAAGCATTCTATAAGCAATAAATATATTCAAAAAAACAATTCAATCTTTTCAAATAAGTTAATATATTAAAAGCTATCTTTGTTTCTTTTGGTAAAAGATTATGCGAAATTTTTAACTCTTAAAGAAAAATTTCGCCATCAAAATCGCAAAATTTGCATGTCTTAGAACAACGTCAAGATTGATTACAACATGCTTTCAAATTAATAACATTCAATGAGCATAACTTGTTAGAAGAAAATAAAAACCCATTTTTTATTTCATACGCATTCAATTGATCAAACCTTCGTTCAAATGATCCAATTGCCTGATCTACTATTTAAAGGAAATAATTAATTTTGAAAGAATCTTCAAGTGATTGTATGTTATCAAAATGTTTCTTTCTACGAATTATACGTTTCACTTGAAATACAAGATTAATTTTCATTTCAATGATAATTTCTTTATGAATATTTATCGTAGCATTGAATCTAGTTTTCTTATATTTTTTGAAAAAGCAATCAGCCCTTTCACTTCCTCAATAGCGACGTCAATAAGAAGCGCACGAAAGAGAATCAACCCCAAAAAATCGGAAACAAGCAAAAATACACTTCATCAAGCCAATGAGGTGTCATCATTACTAATATAGGTCAATCACATTATTCTTAGCTTTGATATCTTATGCAATTGCGTATCGTACAAAGTCAAGTTCCTACAATTAATGAAAATTATTTGGATTAGCGATTAGTTTGACCTTACGTGCCGAATTATTCTATTAAAAGTAACAAGCCACTTTTTAATAGTTTCTAAATGATTAAGCATACACGTCCAATTTCCCTATGTTTGAATATCGTAGTTTGTAATATAGAAAGCAATAAAGAACACCAAAAATTGTTGACGGAGATACCTATTTCCGGGACCAAAGCAGTTACCTCCACTATAGACATTATGGATTGCAATCCGTTTCCAGCCTAACAAATTTCACTAGTTCTTGTTATTGTAATTCCTGTAATTTTCAAGATTTGATGTACCCACCAGCTTCCGTTCTTCTACAGTAGATGCTGTCTAGCCAAGATCTATTGTAATTTTCAAGATCTGTTGTCTCCTTCCAGCTTCCCGATCTACTTCAATTGTCTCTTCCAAGTAGAATTCCAAGAATCTCCAATTCATGTGCTTTTCATATGCTTGCAGTCCACCTCTCCCAATGTACGGGGGAGTTCTTTCCTCAAAGTGTTAAGGAAGTCAGGTGTTTTTGATTTATGAACCTTGATGTTTTCCCAAAACCTGCGGCCAGATTTCAAGNACCGCCTGGCGCCTCCTGCTCTGCTGTCTCCTTCTAGCTTCCTGATCTTCTGCTATGGTCTCTTCCGAGTGCAATTCCAAGAATCTCCAATTCATGTGCTTTTCATATGCTTGCAGTCCACCTCTCCCAATGTACGGGGGAGTTCTTTCCTCAAAGTGTTAAGGAAGTCAGGTGTTTTTGATTTATGAACCTTGATGTTTTCCCAAAACCTGCGGCCAGATTTCAAGAATGATATAAATGATTTCACCAATGAATTGTGTTCTTAGATTTCTCAAAAAATGATATAAATATGTTATAACCATGAGTCACAATGAGACAGGCCCCCATTTTTGTGCAAGGGCATCTATATTTATAGTTGGCGGTGTATGAGTAGTATGGGCCTTGTAATACTCTCCAACATCACGAATTAGGGTTAGCCGTGCAATACTATCACTCGAGCAAGGGGGACTTGTCGCTCGAGTGAAAGGTCTGTCACTCGAACGACGCCGGGTGAGAAGCGAGCGATAATGGTTGTTTTTCTGTCACTCGAGTGATGGCCAGGCGTGAGGCTAGCGAAATTTGGCGCTACTTCTTCCAAGTTTCCAAACTCAAACTCGAACTCAAACACTAGGCTACATAACTCAACTATACAAAATTATACTTCACTCCTTGACTTTTACGCGTTCAATTAAGTCATTTTTGTTCACAGAATTGCCAATTACAATATTGAACCTAACAATCTCCCCATTTGGCATTCTGTGATACAACTATACAAATAAAGTCAAGGTAGTAAAATAAATCAAACTATCAAACTAAGCTACCCAAGTTACCCAAGCACTATTTTTTGCATTCTTTGTCAAACTTGTTTCTTGAAATCTAAATCTCAAATACCATGTGTAAAAGCACGTGATACAGGAAATGTAATAATTGAAGTTCATAATCATAAAAAACATGTTAGTTTGAGACGTGACATTAATGTTAATCAAAACATCAACCGAAACATTAACATCACAAAACATCAAAACTCAAAAGCTTATGCATTATGATATGGAATGCAACGCAATGTCAATACTCACCTTTATTACAAACTCTCAACATGTTTATACAGTTTGCAAAATGTATATATATCTCTCCCCAAATACTCCTAGACATAAAATGCAAATGTCAATGCATTCAATTTCAATTTCAAGCTTTCATCGCTGTCTATATTCGTTCCCCCTNTAGTTTGAGACGTGACATTAATCTAAATCAAAACATCAACCGAAACATTAACATCACACAACATCAAAACTCAAAAGCTTATGCATTATGATATGGAATGCAACGCAATGTCAATACTCACCTTTATTACAAACTCTCAACATGTTTATACAGTTTGCAAAATGTATATATATCTCTCCCCAAATACTCCTAGACATAAAATGCAAATGTCAATGCATTCAATTTCAATTTCAAGCTTTCATCGCTGTCTATATTCGTTCCCCCTTTGTAAATATTATCTCCCCCTTTTTGTCACAAATGACGAGTGATGCAACTTTAGACTCAATTTTAGCAATAATATGTAACAACTTAAAAATATAGTTGATAGCATGCACAAGTATAATCAATGATCAGTAAACTTTCCCACACCACAACAAAAATAGCATTTTGCAATGTTTAAAAAACATTGCTGAAGACCTTTTGCAATGTTTGAACGTATGTTGCAAAACTCAATGTTGCCGTAGAAGAGAAGGATACAGCAAACGTTGCTAATAACTTTTTGCAGCATTTTTTAACATTGCTAATAACTACTTTTTGCAGCGTTTTTTGAACGTTACTAATAACCATTTTTTGCAGCGTTGTTTGAATGTTGCTGTAGGTTTTTTTTACAGCAATTTATGCAAATTGATTGGCAAAATTAGAAATGAATCCTTATGAACAAATTTTTGAATTGCATAAAAATTGATAATTTCATTACAAATTTTTTTAATCCATACACTTGAACAGTAGAATGTGATACACCATCACCTAAATTATAAGGAGCTTCAAAATGAAATAAAATTATGAATAAAATTTTGTCACTACTTAGGCATGAATAACTTATCACCACGGTTGCAACGCCAAGCTTCCAGATAATACTCTAATGGCATGTAGCGGAGCTGGACCTGCAAATGATGAAACATAAAATTACTTGTCAAACTATGTCCTATATATACTTCTGCTAAAATGTTCCAAATCAGAGTGCTGATAAAAACAAATCATTAAGTTGATGGCATCAATATATTAATAATATCAGTTCCTCATAATAGGAAGATAAAGAATCTAAAACCTAATTCCTTACTCTCTTAGAATGAAACTTACCAATTCTTTTATTCAAATGCCAGCAGGATACATAAATATGCAAATTCAAATAATATTGCAGCTCAATAGAGGAGAATAACATGCAACAGGAAGCCAGGAATACATGAAGAGTCAGAGCACTGGTGTGTTTTGTGACCAAAAAGTTGGTCAAGTTCACAAAATATGCAAGAGCAGAATTGAATAACAATAACCAGACAATTCTGATATCATCTCTTGCAAGTGCCAATGTGATGCCAACTACATTTTCTTCCAATAAGAGTGAAGTGGGAATTAGGAGTACGACAGCTATAGGAGCAATGTACATGAGCAGATTCATAGAATTCAGCTTCTCCCTTCAACAAGATAAAGATAAGAAAAGTTTCAACAAACATGTCTAAGTTCTCCGCATGCAAAAGGAAAAACATTCCTGGCAAAACTTCACCAGAATATAAAACATAGCAGAATATACATATATTATTACCCTTCGAAAGAAAGCAGAATCCCCTGAACAACTGATATGAGTGCCCTCGCAGCTGTTGCCCTGACACACGTAATAAATCCAAATAAATGCAAACAAAAAAAAAAAAAAGTTAATTTCCCCCAAATACCATAGCAAGTAGCAGCAATTTAACAATAACATGCAACACATACTAGTTACGGTGTTTCAGCATCTCTTTTGTATCTTGCTCAAACCAACTTGGCAGATATGTGTATTTCCTCGGGAAGAAACAGTATAGACATCAATTTTATCATGGTATCTGAATGTATTTATTTATCTTTTATGAAAATTAATACTGATGAAAGCAACTTCCACCAGCTCATAACGTGTAATTCAGTACACTAAGAAATAATGAATTTTCATTTTCACCATTTAAAATGACATTGTATTGGGTGCTCAAAATATAATCCTAATTACTTTCAAAAAATATATATGTTGACATGGAGAGTCAAGCTCAATTTGCAGTTTTCTTTCGTTAGCTATAGGAAGTGTTAGCCTTTTTCTTTTTTAGTTTCTCATTCAATCTAGCCTTGAGCAACCAATTAGGCTTCAGGATACTGACATAATTCTAACTGAATTCTGACTACAGTTTTCGGCTAACTGACAACGTTATTTAGTAGACTTTAAAACACCAGATATCTCAATTTCCAAAAACGGCGATATCCTCAGATCAATAATAATTAGAATACAGAATGCTAATTTCTTGTTTCGCTAAAACTTATATTGCAAACAGAATGACGGAAAATAATTCTATGGTCAATGTTATCCTGTTACAGCAGGAATCACCACAAGACAACTAATGAAACCAAAATCGTGATTTGTTAAATTTTTAATGAATAAGTAGAGTCAGCAGCTAACTAATTATTCAGTCCTGTAAAAACCAAGGCCTATCCATACTCAGTTCCGTCATCCATTTCACAGATAGATATAATTCGCACAAAGATGACACGCAAGCAATTTGCTACTAAATTATCAGGATCCTGCAAAGAATAAGGGCTAAGGAAAAAGCTAACAATTCCCACTAGAACACTGCAAATCAAATTCATCATGGTATCCATGCCATTGTGCAGTTGACCTATATTGCAGTTGAAGCATCAGGTTACAATGTTTACTTTCAGATGACAATTTAGGTTTCCGCATACCCTAGAACAAGAATCAAACTGGTTGTAAACAACAGAAATCTCTATTTCTATTCAATTCAAGTTAGGACTGCACAGAAATAACAAATATTATAACATTTGAATTCAATATGTAGCCAAAAATATCCTGATACAACTTAAACATCAATTTAGAAACAGACCTTCTCCTTGAGCTCTCTAACATCAGGTACTTCAAGCTGAGAATTATCTAAATTCCGATTCTTCTCTGCCTCTTCTCGTGAATAATCTGTTTCTTCACAGGCATTATTAGCGAGTGTTGCCTTTTTATGTTGCAAATGATCATTTTTGGTGTAGTGCCACATACTCATTTTAAGTTAACATGGAGTAAATTGTATAAGTAACCCATATGTGTAAAGTGTCATTAATCCATTGTAAACAGGACTCCAAACCTTAATTTTGTGAGAAGGGACATGCTAAACATCACTGCCAATAAGTTGATTATCCTACTTATGAAAGTCAAACCAATAAGCACATTAAGACCTTTAAATGAAGCTCATCTTGCATGTATATTTTCACCTTTTCTTTTCTCCCCCTATCCATGAGCATGCATTTTTCACATTTTTCAATATATTTAAGCTCGTCGTATATTTTCATCAATTTTCTTTTCAATATTTGTATCATCTTATGTGCAGACTCTTCTTCATTAAGCGACTAAAATGACCCCTGTAGTGAGCATTAGAGAGGATAACCCAAATCAGATGACCATATGCACTAGGTTTTGAGACACTCCGTATGCTTAATTGCTCGAGTCAAATAGGCTTTGAAGAAGAGCATAAAATATTAAGTTTTTTTTTTTCTTGTATGGGGAGTATACTTGAGCTCAGGTCTAATAAATAAGGTCAATTCATGTTCAAAGTCACCTTGCTAACATCATACTGCCATCTCAAATCGCACACAAGCGGTTGAGTCCTACTACAATATCATAGTGTGTGCAAATAATACAAAAAGATATCTATACCAAGTACTCCATAGCAACCTAAGCAAACAATGGAAAATATGTTATAGCTCATTAATTATGCCCATGCATTATCACAACATACAAGTTCAAGAATGTTATATATCATGCTGTAGTAAAAGTTCCATCTCCCTTTTTTTTCATTTTTCAATTTTTTTGTTCTTTTTGTTTTTAAGACATGAATGCGCCGCACACAAAATAAAAGGAATGCAAACACACAAAATAAAACAAAAAGTGCATGTGCCAGTGCAAACGGAATGATGCACATGCAAGAAACAACTACCTAAAAAGAAAACAAAAAATAAATAAGATGCATGCATGGGTCAATGAGACACAGTGATAAGCACATGTATGCACCAAAATTACCTAATTAGTTAAGTAAAGAAATACTCTTACCTTTAAGAGCACCGTTATCTATTTCAAAATTTTTTAGATCACTTTTTTCACCTAAATCTGCCTAGTGACAGGAATGTTGCTAGTCATCCGTGTCATTAATTTTGTCATTTGACTCATCCGATCAGTAAGGAAGTCAATTTGTCCAACAAATTCCCGATTTTTGTTTCTATTGAAGTTCAAATTTCTATTTATGTTTAGGAATTGACGACTCCTAGGCCTTATGTGTCCTAACTCACCATAGTGAAAGTATACCTAGGACCAATGTTATGTGATCGCTGGCGTATATTTCTAGGTCGACGAGTCCTATGCTGTCTGGTAGATCTCTGTCCTATAGATCTTTTACTCTTAGGTTCTGAGTTAGGCACATGCTTAGGCTGGTCAGTGGTAGGGATAAAAGTGGTCTTTGAGGTATTAACAGTATTCTCTTCGAAACCTAGACCTCTCTTACTGCTAGCTAGCTTGCCCAATCCTAGAATGTTATCTAACTTTGACAAACCTCTAGAAAAGGCAATAAGTTGAGACTTAGAATACTCGAGATCGCTCATAAGGTTCTTAACCTGAATTTCTAAAGTCACATTCTCAGCGGTCAGCTCACTGACTTTCCTAGAGGACTTCTCAAGCTCACAAGTGATATTCTTAACCTGAGTATCTAAAGATTCATTCATCGATTTCAATTTACTCAGGATTGAGGTAGATTCCTGAATGTAAGCTAAGAGTTTTCCTTTCTCTGACTCAAATTCCTTGACTCTCGTACTTAAAGCCTTATTCTTATTAACAATCTTAAGACTTTCCTCATACATTTTATCATAAGCCTCTTGAATATCTTCCTCACTCTTAGAATCTTCTCCAGAATCCTCACCACTATCTATGTCCTCANTTAATGTGCGCTACTAACTTCTCATTTTCCAATTCAAGTTCCTTATTTCTCGCACTCAAGACTTTATTCTTAGTCAGAATCTTAAGATTCCCCTCATACATTTTATCATAAGCCTCTTGAATATCTTCCTCACTCTTAGAATCTTCTCCAGAATCCTCACCACTATCTATGTCCTCATTTTTCTCACTTCTCTAGTCAGATCCACTCTTAATCCTAGCAACGAAGGCTACATATGTTCCACTTCCTCAAGAGTATATTTTTCACTCTGATTATCCGAGTTGGACTCGTCATCAGTGAGAGTTGCATTCATAGCCTTATCCTAAATTCTCTTATTGCTGCGGCATTTACTTCTAACACGAACAAAACCCTAACAATTATGGTATCTCACACCTTTAGATCTTCTTCTAAATTCACCCGAGGTACCTCTGTGTCTATCATGAGGCTTCTTCTTCTTCCTAATCATTTTACAGAATTTTCTAGCAAGGTAAACTAAATCCTTATCATTCGGTGAATCAGAATCCGAAGATTCGATCTGGTTATTCCTTACAGTTTTCAAGGCCAAAGACTTTTCTTTAACAGGATTATCTAATGTCAGCTCATAAGTCTGGAGAGATCCAACGAATTCTTTTACCTTAATTGAATCTAAATCCTTACTTTCCTCTATCACCGTAACTTTAGGCCTAAATCGCTCCAATGAGGATCTAATAAATTTTCTCACTTTAGGCTCGAGGATTCTCTCACCTAGGTTGAAGCTGGAATTGACAATGTTATTGAGGCTAGCATAGAAATTATCAAAAGTTTCATCCTCTTTCATCCTAGTGGTTAACATCTTCAACTTAGATTTTTTTACAGCCTGTGATCCCTCATGTGTGGTTTGTAAGATATCTCAAAACTCTTTGGCTACCTCACACATGGACACTCGCCCAAATTCGTCCGGGGATACTGCCATAAATAGAGCATGTAAGGCTTTACTGTTCCAATTACATTCATCCAAATTAGTTTTAGACCAATTAGTGATGAGAGTGGGGGTCACTACGTTGTCTACAGTTGCACTAGGGGCACTCCAACCATTCACCACAGTCAACCAAATCTATTCATCTATAGATTTTAAGAATGTTCTCATCCTAACTTTCCAATAGGCATAGTTAGTGCCATCAAAGTATGGCGGAATGGACAATGAACTACTCATCTAAACAAATTAAGGTCGAAAATCGAAATTAAGCTCCGATACCATATAAGAAAGCAGTTTTGACATCTAACAAATTAAGTTCCCATCAGAATTGAGCAACAAAGACAAGAATACATCTAATAGTGGTTAATTACATGGGAGAATATTTCATTGTAGTCTATACCCTATTTTTGTGTAAACCCTTTGGCAACAAGTCTAGTTTTGTATTTAACATTATTATTGCCCCATTATCCTTCCTTTATTTTATAGATTCATTTTCAATCAACCAGCATATGATCTATAGGCCTTTTCACCAATTCTCAAGTTTTATTTTTCCAATTTTTTTGAATCTTTGCCTTTTAATAACATCATTATAAGAGTTTGGTTCAGCCTCTTCTTGATAAGTGAATAGCAAGACAAAGTCATCACTATCAAACATGGCAGGAGGTCTGACCTGCCTTCTCTATCTATCTCTTATGAGTTGATAATCATCAATGAGCAATGTTACAAGTTCAGTTTGGTCTTTGGGATTAGTTTCCCAATCTACTTCAATTTTCCCTAAGGGTACATCACTAGTTTGGTCAAATTACTCTTCTTGATGCACGTTATTACTTCTTTCTAAGTGAGGAATCTCCACCTCAATGTAAACATCCTATTCAATTAAGTCGTTTGTCTTTCCTTCCAGACATGTCATAATAGATTCATTAAATATAACATCTCTTCTTAACCCTGTAGATTTTCTCCTCTTTAACCCACAATCTGTATCCTTTAACATTCTCACCATAACCTAAGAAACATATTTAAGTGATCTAGGTTCTAGTTTTCCTATATTTTGATGAGGATATACAGTACAACCAAATATTTTCAAATAAGAATAATCAACAGGCTTTTGAGACCACACATGTTTAGGCACATTTAAATTTAAAGCATTAGTAGAAATTCTATTAATAAGATAAGCACCAATTTTAATAACTTCATCTCAAAACAGTTTAGGTAAGCCTGAACTCAATAACATGCATCTTACTTTATTAAATAAACTCATATTCATTTGTTCAGTGATGTCATTTTGTTAAAGTATATAGGTAACAGTTCTATATCTCAAAATTCCACGCTCTTTATAAAAGTCATGGAATTCATAATTGCAGAATTCTAAATCATTATCGATTCTTAAAATCTTTGTCTTATGATCAGTTTAGTTTTCAATTTGTGTTTTCCAATACTTGAAAGTATTACAGTCTCATCTTTTTTTTTTTTAATAAATATACCAAAATTTTCTTGAAAAATCATCGATGATCTAAAGATAATATTTGTAACAAGAATGAGTATTCACAGAAGCAGGACACCATAAATTTAGCATGTAGGTGTTCAAGTATATGTTTAGATTTATGAATTCCTAGCAAGAAACGTAACTTAACTTGTTTTTGGTAATACATCGTTCACACGAGATAATTTCACCAACATTTAAATTTCCAAAAACTCCTTTATTTTGTAAAAATTTCAATCTTTTCTTGCTAATATGGCAGAGTCTTTCATGCTACAATTTTACAAGAGTAAAATTTTCATTTAAAACAATTACAGTTACACCAAGTAAAGATTTTGCTTCAAGGAAATAAAGGTCATGTCTCTCGGGGTACTTATGATCAAAATACAACCCCTAAAGATTTTAATATGTCATGACCCATTTTAATGTCGATCTCGTTGTCATTTGACATGCCTAGAGACACAAGATTTGTCTCTAGATCAGGTGCAAATCAAGTTCCTTTAAAAGTAAAAATTTTACCATTTTCGAGTAATAATTTTATTCTACCTATTCCACTTACCTTGCAGGTCATGTTATTTCCCATTTTCACTTTCCCCTATTAGTTTTTTTTTTAAATTATAAAAAAATAATTTATATTAGGGTACATATAGAAAGAACAACTTGAATCAAGCATCTATTCATGATTCAATTTCTTATTAGCGAGGACTTACCCCTCTCCATGATTCATATTATTGTAAGCTAAGACTGCATTTACTTTATCAGCTTTCTTGACTTTAGTTTCATTTTGCCTTTTATAGTAATCCTTAATGAAATATTTCAACTTCCCACACAGTAATAGCATTTCTTACCTTTTGCCTTATTCTTAAATTTAATTTTACCACCCCATTTCTTTTTATTTTCATCAAAACTCTTAGAGTGATAGTTAGATTTGCCATTGCCCTTCCACTTTACCAACAAGTTTTCTCCACCGTTACTCTCCTTAGACTTATATTTCATCTCAAGAACTTTATTTCTTAGGGTACTAATTATAACATCAGTAGTAATTCCATCTCTACCATATTCTAGAGCATTCTTTAGGTCTCTATACATGTCAGTAATGGAGTTTAACATGACAACAACGAACTGATCTTTTGAAAGTTTTTCATCATAGTTGGTTAAGTCTTGGGTCAATTTTGTAAATCTATTCAAGTTATTTTCTAGGTCAACTGAGGGATCCATTTGAAAAGAATAGAACTATTTTGACAAATACTATTTGGTATAGTCACAGTAACATATTGAGCACGATGTTTAGTCCACATTCAATAGTAGTTTTTGTCAATTGTTCTTATCACATTTTTAGAGAGGTATAAGAAAATTGTATTTCTTCTAATTCAATCTTTTTAGAAGGAATCAAATTAGAGGGCCAAGAATCATCTAAAACCTTATCACATCTCATTAGCATCAAAACAGCTTTCGTTTTTGACTCCACATAATAAAATCCCCCTTCCCATCATACTAACTCATCTTAAACTTAGCAATAGACATTATAAAGTGGCAAATGACAATCAAGTTTGATAACAGGAAGAGACACAATAAAATGGATCAACACTTAAACAAAATTGGTTTAAGATCACATTAATACACTCAATAATAAAACAAGTTACAAATAGTATACAAAATTTCAATTTAGCAAGTTTTATGCACAATCAAAGGACAGATAGAAGAAAACTCAAGAATGGAGATCAAATTTCTATGTCCCAAGACATTTTTCTTCAAGATCTTCAAGAGACATACCCGTACTAGATTTATCTCAGATTTTCAAAGTCTCATAGAAGCCTTTGGATAAAGATTAGTCTCCAGGGTGTTTTAATATATGAGAAATCAAGGGAAAAATCAAGAAACCTAATTTCTGAAAATCAAAGTTTGCAAAAATTAAAAGTCTCACCAAGCATTTATAAAACTCAATTTCTTTACAATTTCCTTTCAAAACAGTCCACAAACTTCAAGATCCATTAAAGATCTCCAACTTTCTTTGAAGATCAGGTATTCCGTTCAAAGATCCAGGCTTTGGTACCTCTAAAATTCCCATAAACACAAAGAATAAGCGTTTAAACACAAGAATCTAGAAGTATAAAATGTAAAAACTTACAGATATTCAAAAAGAACACAAAGAATTGTTTCGACTGAAGCCCCAGATGTTTAGTGATCGTTTCTAACACCTAATTCCTTATTGAGCATCCATATAAATGGGCAATGCACTATTACACTATAAAGCCAAAGACAACAACCAAGATATAAGGTAGTTCTAAAATAAACAGGCAAGTCACAAGAAGATATAACTATTCACAATCTGAAGATTATTGGCACTAGTCACCAAGAACTAATAGCAAATCACTCAAACCCTAGAATGAACCATACAAATAGAAGAACACTTGAATCTTTATCACTCAGAATCACAAGTACAGAACAAGGATTAAAATATGATGAGAATGTAAAATGCCATATTTTTCATCCATTTATCCTTTGATTTTATGATTAATTAATGTCTAAATGTACTCAGTATTCTTATATTTTGATTGAGGTTGCAATTGAATGAAGATGGTGGAATTTAGAATAAACAGGCGAAAATGACTAAAATATAAGAAATACAAAGTTCGGGAACTAAAATGCAAATACTCAAAAGTTACATCGAACCTCGCGATGAAGATTTGAGAGTGTTAGACATCAATTGGATGAGAAAAGAAGTCAGAGGGATGAAATACAGTCAAAGTACTATCACATATTAACTCCTAACCGAAAAAGTCGTGCTACAGATTTTCAATCTTAGTTTGAAACCCATTTTTGGCATAAGAAACGTTCGAATTGGAGAAATTGTATTTCTGGACGATTTGTAGCCTTTTGAGTTAGCTTTCCGACGTATCTTGAATCCCTCAATCGGATAACGGGAGAGAAAGCTATGACCAAAATACTAAAAGCTATCGATGGATGTTATTTAAAGCTATGCAGTCGGGAGAGGTGGTTCAGCGAATTTCAGAGTCCAGTTTCAATCTTCTATGCGAACACATGACTTACTACTATGTGGTCGCATAGTTCATTCCCAGCACGAAAATTCTATTTTTCGAATTTAAGTCAACTACCTATGGAAACAACTATAAATACATATTTTAAAACCCTAGAATGAAGGAAGAACATACAGAACGCCTCCCATCTTCATTCTACCTCCCATCTTCATTCTTCATTATTTTGCTCTTAGAATAATGAATTGTAACTAAACTTTTACACTTGGTCGAAGGAAATTGAAACATCGGAACCACATATTGTGAGATCTAAATAGTTTTTCTTATTGTTTACTTCTTATTTTGCGTATTGAATGTCCTTCTGCATTTATTTCATGAATTGTCGCGTTTAATTGTTAGGAAACCTACTAGTTTGTTATTCGTGACAATCTACCACTAAGTTGAAGATCAAATCCATCATTATTTGATCCCTTTAACTTGTGAAGCAACTAGGATTTAATTATTTGCTGCGTCAGAAATTGTTAAATCTTGGAAATAACATTTGAATAAATTAAATACAACCACTTGTGATTGTATTGTTTAGTTTTATCGATTTCTCTAATTATTAACGCAGTTACTACATTAAATACATAGTGCTTGTCTTGGGTTGTTTAGTAATTAGGGTTAATTGGATGGCTTGTTTTCTAATTCACTACAATTAAGGAGAAATACGAAAATAATTCCAACGGTGAATATTCAAAATATGAATTGAATTATCCTTGCATCTATGATCAATTATGGATTTTCGATTGTGGATGTAGACTTAGATCAATGTTCGTTCTTTTTATTACTTTTGTTATTTAATTTGAGTTATTCATTAATGGATTTATTTAAAGTTGTTTGCATATAATTATAATACTCCAATCATCGTTTACATAGCATAAAATTAGATTAATCACTCTTCGTGTGATCGATCATTGCTTCCACTACTACATTTGTTTTCAGAAATTAAGGTTTTATTTTTGGGTGCCTATGACAGCACACCAAATTTTGGCACCGTTGTCGAGGAGTATGCTAACTTATTTATGTCCTTCTTTTGTTGTTCATTTTATTTTTGAAAAAAAAATCATAATTTTCTAGTATTTCTTTTTAGGTATTTTAGCATAGAATTCTATTCGCTATTTTCTTACTCTAGCTTCTTTTTAATTTGTTTTTCATTTTTTGAGTTTACTTAGTAGTTTATGCCTGCAACTCGATCCTCTAATCAAAATGATTTGTAGTACGATCAAGAAATAGATAGAACTTTACACAGGTTAAGGATTAGCACAAGGTGAAATTTCAAAGAGAACGATCTAGTTCTTGATCTCCTATTTGCTAGAGATTTTGGTTCGAGGGACAAGGAAGTCATGACTGGAAATCGAACTTTGAAAGAGCTTGCAACCCCCAATTTGAATCAATAACCATTATGCATAACATTCCCTACTGTATATGCTACCATTATCTTTGAACTAAAATCTGGACTAATACATCTCTTGCCACAGGAATGACTGAAGAAGAAATTGAATTAAGAACTTTTCCATTTTCTTTGAAGGATTCGACTAAGGATTGACTCTATTATCTATCCTCTGAAAGTATTACCACATGGGACGAGATGAAGAGGTTGTTGTTAGAGAAATATTTTCCAGCTTCAAAAAGAAATATGTGGTGCAAGATAGGACAATAGAGAATCCATACATGCATACTGGGAACATTTCAAGAAGTTATGTGCAAGTTTCCCCCACCATCAAATTAGTGAGAAACTTCTCATCCAATATTTCTATGAAGGCCTTCTACCTACTGATAGGAGTATGATTGATGCTGCTTGTAGAGGAACTTAGGTAGATAAAACTCTCGGTGGTGCAAGAAGCTTAATTGCAAACATGGCAGCCAACTTTCAACAATTTGACACTAGACTTGACCTTCCTTCTAAACATACTAATGAGGTAAATATCTAACTTCTTTTATTCGCCAAATGGCTGTAGGTAATATACAGATAGCAAAAACTTGTGGGATTTGTTTAGTAGTGGGACATCCAATCTATACGTGCCGAACACTTCAAAAGGACCCAATTGGGCAGGTTAATGCAGTAAGTGGTTTTCCTAGATAGCCGCAAAGAAATTATAATCCTTATTCAAACACGTATAACCAAGAATAGAGCGATCATCCTAATCATAACTATGGGAATCCATAAGTAAATCAGCTCGCAACTCAAAATTGCCCAAGTTTCTAACAATTTAAGGAGCATACCCTCCTAGACAACAACCGAGCCAAACTTCCAATTCATGTATGTCGTTAGAAGATATTGGTAAGTCCCCAACCACTAACACTTTGCAATTCCAACAAGAGGCAAAATAATTCCAACAAGAGGCCAGGGTTAGTATTAAAGGTTTGGAAAATCTGATGGGTCAGATGGCAAATGCAATCAGCTGGCTGGAGTCAAGAGTTTGGGAAAATTACCCTGTTAAACAATAGTGAACCCAAGAGAAAATGCAAGTATAATCTTCCTAAGGAGTGGAAAGGAGGTTGAAGTTCCAATAAAAGCAGCTCTATGTCATTGGAGCAAAAAGATGAAGAAAAAGAGGTTGCGAACAAAACTGCCACCAATGAGAGTGAGGTAACTGAGCGTAAGTTTTTACCCCTCCATGAGTATAAATTTGTATCTCCTTTCCCTTAAGCTTTAGTAGGATATAGGAAAT
>CAIGRK010007997.1:0-14920 GCA_903798315.1 Fraxinus greggii | reverse complement strand
CAATGTTCCAAAATTTGCCAACTCACCGAGATGAAAACTAACATGTCAACATTTTTGTGAATTTGCCACCGCTTCTCTATAGTAGATCCAAGTTGCAAACTTGTCCACGCAAACAATACTTGGTTTGGTTCATTCCTTAACCCATTTTACCGCACATGTTCATGGACTCATTCAACAAGAACGCTATTTAGAAATAAGTTATTGTGGACCAAGAAACCCCTGTTTCTTAGAAAATTCAAATTCAAATTTTTATCAAAGTCAAATTAAACAATTAATTCTAACTACATATTNTAACATGTCAACATTTTTGTGAATTTGCCACCGCTTCTCTATAGTAGATCCAAGTTGCAAACTTGTCCACGCAAACAATACTTGGTTTGGTTCATTCCTTAACCCATTTTACCGCACATGTTCATGGACTCATTCAACAAGAACGCTATTTAGAAATAAGTTATTGTGGACCAAGAAACCCCTGTTTCTTAGAAAATTCAAATTCAAATTTTTATCAAAGTCAAATTAAACAATTAATTCTAACTACATATTTCGTGAGATCTACAATTTTTCAACCACATATTTCATCAACTTTTATCAAAATTTGCTAAAAATCTGATTTTAATCTCCACCAAGCAGGGCCTGAAATTGTTAAAATAAGCTAAGAACCAATCGATTCACATTGCATATTTAGAGGCCGCTGAAATTTTCCCGTTGTACGATAGAGTAACAGAAACCTTGTTCAGAGTTATTCAGCTTGCTAATACAAAGCCTCTAATATCATATCAAAATTGGATCAAAACCCTTTCTTTGAATTGAAGAGAAATCAATCAGCCTCAGAATCATCACTTTCCAAATACATTTCTGGTGCTTCAGAATTTGCTGTTCCATACTCTTCTTCCTCCTTTTTCTTTCTCTCTTCTTCTCTTTCCCTCTCTATGGCCTCAGCCTTAGCAGATTCGAGCCTGGAACTCACTGCTTCCCAAGAAACAAGCTTCTCCATGAAGATAGATACATAATCTGGTCGCCGGTACTGTAGATGATGACATGGTCACTTCGCTATTAGGTTGTTGAAAAGAGTGAAAAATCATCGGCTACGAGTGTTGCTAACATGAAGTAAATCACTACTCACCTCATAGTCGATGTAGTAAGCATGCTGTACAAGGAAAAAAGACAACGTCAATAAAACATGAAAACCAGTTGCAAGTCATAGTTTCAAGGAATAAATAAAATAAAATTTGATATTATTACCTCCCAAACGTCTACAGTAAGTAGCGGCTGCAACAAATGAGTAAAAAAAAAAAAAGAAGAAAGAACCAGACAATAACACCAAAGTCGATAAAAGGTACAATTTAGGAAATTTTGAAGCTATACGATTAAGATGGAAACTGGAAGACGCTAAGATACTCACGAAGCAATCCCAGACTAGAGGATTCATGGCATTAGGACTCTTCACCACTACAAGCTTCTCGTCCTCATCTGATGGACGTGGATTTACTGCATTTCCTACATCCAGTCTATTTGCTTTGTCTAGAAGAAGAGGAAAAAAAAAAAAAGCTCTTAATTTATATAAATTTATTTCAATAAAAAGCCATAATCATGATTAGATAAATAAACTCAAAAGAAAAAGAGATAGAATTGAGGGTAAAGGCTTACACACGAGCCACGCCCAACCAGAACCAAATTGTGTTGTCGCAGCAGTCTTGAACTCTTTAATAAATTCCTCGAAAGAACCAAAGTCTTTGTTGATTAAATCTAGAAGTTCTCCTGATGGTTTTCCTCCACCACCTGGTTTCATTGACTCCCAGAAAAAATCATGATTCCAGACCTGTCAATGCGCAAAATGATGAATACTGCATGTAAACCAATAGCACATTTTTTTATGAATAAAACGGAAATTGTGAATTCTGCGAATAAAGTAACGGACAAGAACTTATATCAGATAAAATGTCACAACATGTAAGAAGTATCAGATTATGTTAATTATATGAATAAAGTTATTTCCAATTCATTTTACGCACTTGTCAGAGTTTGTTTTACCAAGAGAAAGGAAAATGAAATGGAGGGTTCGGGTTCAATTCATGTGCAAGAAGTAACTCTTCTTGAAGAAAATTTCTGACCCACATTAACTTGTGATGGTCAACTCAAAACATTGAAAACATAAGGTGCAGACTCGTGCATTCGACATCTATGCTTGTACAAAAACATACAGAAGGTTAAGTTTTATATAAGGCACACCTGACCGGCATTGTTGAAGGGTGGAAGAAGATCTCCTTTGTTATACGTAACAACTACTATGTCTTCTAATGTCATTCCATCTAGTTCTGATCCGGCTATTTGCTTGTTGAGGTTGTCTACATAAGCCCTGTGATGCTTTCCCCAATGGTATTCAAATGTTTCACGGCTCATATGAGGCTCCAGAGCATCCTAAATCATACCCATGGGTGTAAATAGCAAAAGATACCAATAAGTACTCTAAAAACTAACATTGTAAAGATATATGAATGCATGGAGATAACTGATATGCGCAATTTTAATTTTGTACTGAACTGACGTAAATGCTTTGACAAGTCCCCACGTGGTTTCAAATCAATACAAACGTTTACTGATCGATGAGAAAAGTAGGAACTAACAAGTTTAATTAGAGATAATCAGCAGAATAGCTAAGAAGATCAGCTTATTAGCTTGGGAGATCATATACATAGAATGACTTGAAAGAAACTAACATTATGTTTGGAGTAATTTCATATAAGATGAAAGATTATTATCAATTGCAATTGACCAACGGTATGGAAACTAGTCTAGGCCAATGTTAGTAAATGAATTAAGCTAGAAGAATAGAAAGCACGAGTAAATTGTTCAGGCATGTTTAGCACATAATTCCTAGATCAATTAACATATGTCCCTGGTAAATAGACAATTATTATGGCAGCAAACAACCAGAATTAAGAAGACAAAATTTCAGTGATGGGAGACAAGAAATAAGAAGACACAATTCAGTGATGGGGTCCACCGAAGCTGTTCTAACTATGTCATTATTCTGAATGTCATCAAAATTGGCATCAATCTTGCTACATGTACAACTTGGTTTACAATCTGATTTACCAAATTTACACTAGGCACAATCTTACCGCATCTTTCACATCTCACACATTTTATCCAATTATTATATCACTTCCACATCATCAATTTGTCAACCAAGGTGTCAAATCAAGATGTACAAATAGCTTAATCCAATTGGCATTTATGTGGCCATATTTTCGGACTCATCTTCCCTATATGTTCAAAATTCCTAGAATTAAATTAGTCATTATTGCTTAGATTTTACACAAATTGCAAAACAGATCCATTAAGAGAGGTTATGATAAAGATTCTATAGGAATTAGCATGAAGAAGTGTGATTAAACAGAGCAAGCAAAAGTGTAAGCTTGCATATATCAAAATTAAGCTGAATGCCAGAACATGTAATTTCACGACCCTCTCAGGAATGTATATATTATTATAGTCAATATTTCTTTTTGTGCAAGAGAACCTGAATTTTCAATCCAAGTGCAAAAAGCATAATTAGTCACTAATCAGATTTAAGTGCTTAATCACGGCATCAAAAAGCTTATGCTCGAGGAGCGGGATACATTTACTTATTTTAATTTAGTCTTAAACCATATTCAATTTTGATCAAAAGCCTCACACTAGCACAACTTTCATAAATGGGTGGTGGTGACCCCAAATAAAAGCTAGCCGTAATTATTTATTTATATCTAGAATTAGACATTAATAAGCTGAAGTAAATCTAAATAATGCAAGATATCTGGAAAAGGTTAGAGAGAGAGAGAGAGAGAGAATAAAAAAATCATAAAGGAAGCAGTCTGAGTATTTTTCTGGTCTTACCAGTGGGTACGGTGGGTGTTTTAGATCGAATTTGGCTGTTATTACACCGTGGCTAGCTTTCCTTGCACACACTCTCTGCAATACAAAGACTCGTAAAACCTTGTATCATTTACAAAAACTCATCAAATTTGGGTTCAAAATTAACTTTGGCATCCTAGATAGAAATCAACCGAGTTCGACTAAATAAGAATTAGGATAACAGTATATGTAATCAATCAGCTAACAAAAAGCATGAAACATATACAGTCTCACATTGACATTTTATCAAACACCAGTGCTACATTACACTCAGAAAATCATTTTCTTCATCAACTCAATAAGTATTTTCTTTTCAAAATTCTTTATAAGAAACACAATAACCACCCGGACTGTCGAGTGGACAAAGTGCAGACCTCATTTCTTCTCCACCGGAAGCGTCGAGTCGACCCCTGAAATCCTGCGCCATAAATCAGATATCAATGCACAATTCATCACAAAATACTCCACTAATCAGCGGGACTCCATTTATATCATCATATTACAACCATGACAGGGAAATAATGCGCATTTCAATGGACTAGCAATGGCTGTTACTGCATTTGTCACCATCTTTTCTTATAATAACCGTCTGAAGTTTTCGGATGAGGGAGAGAGAGAGCAAGAGAGACACGTGACAACGTTGTTTACTGCAGGCGTGTGGTGACCTTAGGACGTGTTTTATGACCTCTTATTACAATATGATTTTTGAGCCCAAATAATTTCCAAAGTGAGAAATTTATAAGAGAACTTGTTTTCTACATCAAATTATTTATAAGATACTTACTTGACACTGATATATGTTCCTTTGCCCGCCCGAATTACTTGACATTAATTTTAAACACATATTTCAGGACCAGCAACTTTTATCAAAATCTAATTTTTAATAAAACAAAATATGCACTTAATTTTATGAGCAGTTCCATTTGTACAACAAGGGTTGATCGAAGAAGTTGACAACCTGTCGCAGTGATGGACCCCATTATGAACAAAAAAAATTTATCCATCCATCCCATGTATGAGAGATTGTCGACAAAATCACCCCGTATAAGTGGCGGCTCTAGTTTCATATATTGAAAGAAGTAAATATCAAAATTTAATAAATATTTTATCATACAAGAAAGAAGTGTCATTTTCTAAACTATAGTGACGTGGTTGGTATGACATGCAATGTAGTACTATTACTACAGTGTGTAGTACAAATTGTTGACTTTTGATTTAAATAAAAAAATATTCATTACCTTGAAGATAGCATATAGTTCACAAATGTATGTAGTCCCAAGGCCGGGAAAAAAATGGTTAACCACAATTTTCACTTATAAGGTAAATTGTCTTCAAAAGCTTGCAAGAATTTGCTTTGTCCCAAAAGTTTGAATAAAGACAATCATTCATCAACCATGGACGATATTACGATGAACAAGATTCAACAAGCATTTGATCTTTTGGTTTATACTCGAGAGCTTGATTTATGCACAATCCATGTATTCATCTATTAAGAACATAATGGAAATTTATCACAACAGGTTCTTTATTCTCTTATTGACCACACATTCCATACATTCACGCTGTTAAAAAACATAAATAGAGAAACACGACTCATAGAGCTACGATCCTATGAAGAGAAATAAATCAACCACACGATCGTCGCTTTCAAAATACATTTATACTGCTTCAGAATTTGACGTTCCACTATTCTTCCAGCCTCCTCTTTATTCGCCTTATTCTTCTCTTTCCCTCTACGCGGAACCAGCCTTGGTAGATTCAAGCCTCGAAGTGACTGCGTCCCATGAAACAAGATTCTCCATGAAGATAGATAAATAATCTGGCCTCCGGTTCTGTAAATGAAGACATGGTAGGTTATTGAAACGTGCGAGAAAGGATGGACTACGAGCATCACAAATATGAAGAAAATCACTACTGACCTGATAGTCGAGGTAGTAAGCGTGCTGTATGGGGAAAAAAAGACAATGTAAATAAAACATGAAATCAAGGAATAAACTATGAAAATTTCTGATTGATTACCTCCCAAACGTCTACTGTAAGTAGCGGCTGCAACAAATGAGCAATACAATGCCATGAGATTGTCAGGTAATAAGAGCAATTACACCGAAATAGATGAAAGAACTAGATGATAACACCAAATTCAATACATTGTATGATTAAAATGGAAACTTGAGACACTAAGATACTCACAACGTAATCCCAGACAAGAGGATTCACGGCATTAGGACTCTGCACCACAGCAAGCTTTTTGTCCTCCTCCTTGTCTAGATGGACAATAATAAAAGAGGTGTTGAATTTTCATGTTTAGATAGATACATTCAAAAGCAAAAGAGGGATAGAAAGGCTTACACACGAGCCACGCCCAACCAGAACCAAATTGCGTTGCTGCAGCTGTCTTGAACTCTTTGGCAAATTCTTCAAAAGAACCAAAGTCCCTGTTGATTAAATCTAAAAGTTCTCCAGATGGTTTTCCTCCACCGCCTGGTTTCATTGACTCCCAGAAGAAATCGTGATTCCAGACCTGTAAATGTGTAAAACGACATATGAATTTTGTGAATAAAGGTGCAGAGTTCTGCGGTCAACTCATAAAAACATACCTGAGCAGCATTGTTAAAGGGTGGGAGGAGATTTCCGCTGTTATATGTAGCAACGATTACATCTTCTAATGTCTTTCCGGTTAGTTCTGTTCCGGCTATTTGCTTGTTAAGGTTGTCTACATAAGCCCTGTGATGCTTTCCCCAATGGTATTCAAATGTTGAACGGCTCATATGAGGCTCCAAAGCATCCTAAATCATACTCTCCATCGTTATGAATATCGAAAATTAATTACACAAATTGCACAACCAAGATAGGGTTATGATAAAGATTTTATTGAACACTGAGCAAGCAAAAGTGTAAGCTTGTTATTTCAAATATAAGTGAAATGTCACAACAGGTAATTTCATGACCCTTTAAAGAATGTGCCCCTATTTGAACTCCATTCTTTCAAACTTAAATTTTCTTGTACTTATTTTCAATCACACAAACTTCAATAAAATAATTTTTATTTTTCAATGTGTGATTAACTTACTAAAATTAATTTTTATTTATTTGATGTTAGAATCTATGAAAAGAAGATAATGAATTTTAGAAAATCTCACACAAAAAATGATCTGTTAAAGAAAAAAAAAATTAATGAAAAATCAATAATTAAAAAATATACACAAAAACATTACAAATCTCCCGTAGGGGCTTAATTATTTATCCATAATATAGGATTCGACATTAAAAAGCTGAATACTAAGATAACCAGAAAACAAAAGAAGATGAAGAAAATCACAGAGGGAAGGAGCAGCGTTTAAGGTCTTACTTACCAGTGGGTATGGTGGAGGTCTTAGTTCGAATTTGCCAGTTATTACACCATGACCAGCTTTCTGCAAAACAAATACACAAAAAGCCTTGTATTAATTTACTCAGAATTATAAACAGTAACATTGACACGAATTTATCATTTTCTTCAATAAAAAAAGTAAAGATTTTTCTCATAGAAATTCAGACCTGACTCATTCTCAACTGCAAGCTCCGACTCGACCTCTGAAACCCTGGAAATAATGGGAATTTCAATGGAGTAGCAATGCCTGTAACTGCAGTTGTCACCATTTTATCTCTCTCTGGAAACTTCTGAAATTTTACTTTGTGTACTGCGGAGCCGGCGGGCGTGTGGTACTTGTTTTATAGGAAGTACAACTATGTGTAAATATCTTTTTTTTTTTTTTCTTGTAAGAGGGTAATAGTAAATAATGTATTACCATACAATTTTTTTTTTAACCAAATAATTTTTTTTATTTCACATTCTTGTGGTAAAGAAGGTTCGCATTCTTTATTTCGCTCGATATTATGTTTCGGCTTGCACATAATTTATATTTATAAAAGCATATCCTATTGTGATGTAAAAATATATCTAAATTGTGTTTTGGATCTTCAAGGTGGTCGAAAACTTCTTCAATTTGAAGAGATGCAAAGAAAACAAATTGTATTTTCAACAGAAAATGAAAAAACGATGTAAATTTATATTTTCTTTTCCAATTTTATATCATCATTGGATATGCTCTGGATCTTTAAATGAGTCATTCTTTATTTATTTTTTATATATAATTTATATATTAAAAAAAGTTTCAAAATTATCAATATAAAAAAGGGGGTCATTTTCTGAAGTATAGTGAAGTATTTAGTAAAACATGGAAATATTGTACTACTTCAATGTGTACTACAAATTTGTGAACGGTTCAAAACGTGGAAGATGGATAGAGATCACATATGCAATATCCCAAGGCATCGAATTACATACATAAAAAATTACAAAAAATTGATTTGTCCCAATAGTTTGAATAAAAAAATATTTTGCTCCGATGCTTCTGGACTTCCTTCATCATGATTATCCCTGTCTCTTGAGTTAATTTGGGCATGCACATGAGATGACGATGACAGCAGCACGCAATGGCGATGATCATCCACGAGTTAATTTGAGCACTCGGTGAGGACGATCACTCATCGACCGTGATAGGATGGATGAGATCCGATGAGTGCTCAAGCTTGGTTTATACTCTAGTGATTAAAATGATTCGGTGGAAGCATCCCCAACCTTAAACAATGAATATCGTTCGAGAAGAAATTAACTCGACCACTATTCAAAATGAAAGCATCTATTATCTACATGTAAGTAAGAACAAAAAATCATAGTTCACTCCACAAAATCAAGTGTAAAATGTCACGCTTTCACCTCACTCGACAAAATCTTTTTTATCATATTATATAATTGCTTTTAAATAGTAAGTAGAAGCAAGTATTCTCTCACCTTTTCGTGCTTCATGGCATGGGCGGAAGCAAGGTGGCTTGGAGGGTCACGTGATCCCCCTCAACTTTGCTCTCCTTTTTTTTTCACCATTAAATTTTCTAAGTTTTTGTTTCAATTTTCAAAATCATTATGGGATGTGAGACGAAATCGAAGTATTGCATTCTTAATACCATTTCGAAGTGCTCACGGTCTAGTTTTTTACGTCGTTAATGGCGTACGAAACAATCAATCATATCAAATGTTAGGACTTGTCAAAGTAGGCCGTTCAAAATTAATATTTCGAAAATTTCAATAACATGCTAATTTAAAAAATTCTACGATGATCGTACGCTAATCGAATATACAAATTGTTTATGTCATATCAAAACTTATTTCGAGAACCAAATTATAGATATATCGAATAGTCCAAACATATATTTAAAATAGTTAAAGATGCGTTAAACGTGAATTTTAAAAAAAGACGTCTAACTCGCATTTTTAAAAAAAAAAATCAATTATTTCATTAATATTTATTATTTTTGCAATACAAATTTCCCAATGTAATTTTCATCATTTTATTAGGAAATTTTATATGGAATGTGACATCAAAAATTTTAGAAAATTTACATCCAAAAAATTCATATCCCATGTAAATTTTCCGAAGCAAAATTACATGGAGTATGATTTTTTTGGACGTAAATTTTTAATTATAAAATTTCTCTCTAACTTTAAACTTCTGCGTCCTCCCCTACTTCATAGCATACATTGCTATTATCTTTGTGAAACTACTTGATCGGCAAAGCGATAGTAAGAGAGAATTTGTCAAAAATAAATAAATAAAGTTAGTGCAGTTGTGGAGAACTTATTTCAACTACACCAGACTTTCCTAATTATCATCAAACTCAATAAATTAATTTTAATAACTTTTATTTAGTTTTAATATTTTGCAAGAATAAACTTATCATTTTTTCCCGACAAAGAACGATTGTAGTTAAAATGTAATCCATTTTAAAAGAGGAAAAATAAAAGAAAACGAAAGAATTTGACCTGAAAAGATGATCATAGATAGAAAGAACCCTTTCTTTCGGCCAAAACAATGGGAGCATTCCCACAATTAAAGAACTATACCTTTTTTGCTCTTTTCAAAAGAAGAATTATAGACTTAATTTAAACAAACATAAATTACTAATAATAAACCTTTGCAGACAAATCAATCCATGATTTGATAATAATGAAATTAAGGATCAAAAATAAAATAAATCTTATCTACATTTTTTTCCCCCATTTTTGTATACTTTCCTATATTTTTTACTGATAATTTATTGATGTATACCAACCGATCTTTGAAACCGGTGTTGATTATGTACACTTCGCATTCAAATTTGTTTCCATTTTGCGAAGTGATTCCAAGAAATTCACGTCTCTTGGTATGATCCATCGTGTCCGTTCTACGAAAGGCTGCCAAGCACCGATTCAATCTCTTTATAATCATCGTCCATGGCCGTTCATCATTCCCACCCACACCATCTTCTGTTCTTCAACAGGTTTCCCTCACACACACTATCATGCACTTCATTTTTTCGATTTTTACTGTCATTTGATTGATGAGGTTGAAGTAGAGTTTAATCCGTTTTGTCCCTTTGTTTCTCCAGAAACGGTCAAATCACTGCCCCGCAAATCTTCCATTTCTTCTAAAGTATAAAAATTTTGCAATGTTGAACACCAATGGAGGTATGTATGTATATGTGTATATAACCACTTCGTTCTTTGTTTGGAAGCTTCAAATTTTTACACGAGTTGCTTTTGTTGGCAGATGCTAAAGAATCAAGGAAAAGAAAAATGAATCAATTTGCAAAGGCTGGGCAATCCCAGGCACAAGAAATTCTGAACATAATTGCTCCATTCAAATCTTTCACAGCCATGCTAACTGAGGCTGATAGCAGTATTCTCACCCCAAATGTACAAGACCAGAGCGCTCAAGTTGATCAAATGATCCACACTCATGTAATGATTTTTTCTCGTTCTTTCTTTTGTTTTTACGGTTTTTTTGAATGTAATTAATGCGGTTGTTAAAACTCGAGCAGAACGAAAATTTGAGGCGGGGATTAGCCAGAATGTGGGAGAAGCACTACAACATGCTCCAGTGCGCGGCAGAGGAAAAAGTGGCCAAAAAACTGAAAGATCAAGAGATGGAACTGATCAAAAAGGCACATCAGAACGAGCAGTTGGAAGAGACGTTGTCAAATTGCAGAGCCGAGGCACAACGTTTATTTGGTAGGAACAAGAAGTTGGAAGAGCTGGTGTCACATTTCAAAGCAGACGGACAAAATTTATCGGGCAGGTTGAAGTCTACTGAGCAATTGGTGACTAGTCTACGGGAAGAACTGCGTACAGCTATGTCAGACGGTCCAAACCCGGGGACACGGGAAGAGGACGCAGAGTCATCATATGTGGATCCTGAGAGGGATTTCAGTGTGAACCTCGAGTGCAAAGTTTGCGAGAGCAGGCTTGCGACAGTGATGCTGTGGCCGTGTTGCCATGTTTGCATCTGCCCACGTTGCGAGGCAAACCGGGCAGAGGCAACCAGGTCCTGCCCAGTTTGCCGGACGGACGCAAGTACTAGTTTCCGTGTCCATCTCCCTCTCAATTAGCACACTTTCGACCCAATCTACTTTCCCCTGTTTCCCTTTTTCCGTTTTACTGATATATTGTTTGAGTTTGTTTGGAGGATTTGTTGTGTGAGGTCTTGAAGTTGGATCTTATATATTTGTTACATGAAGCATTGATGATTTATTAATAAATGATTTCTGTTTTGCTCTTATATACGCGAAAATTCAATATTTTTTTCCTTCTCCGTGTCATTAATGTTATCCAAGGAAGCCAACAATTTATAAAATGAAATGCAACAATATCTCGCTTTGCTAACAATAAGAATCGAAAACTGAAATGCACCTGCAATTGATCATTCATTTGAATTGGATTTCATTCCGGTCTTTAAATGTAATGATTTTCGTAAAGGTCATCGTTAAATTGGCTGGAAAAAAGAGCTTACAGTGGATATTCTTCAGTTATGCCCAAACTCTCTTTCTTGGGACAAGATCTGAAGTTTTTATCTCATCTATTTTAGCAGCAACGATGAAATCATTCATGCTCAAACCTCCTGCAATTGATACCAACATTTGATTACGAAACTGCCATCTATATTAATTATGTGAAAGCTGGTTCAGAAAAGAAAACTGGCTCAGTGGCTCTTTACTGTCTTACCAATTGAAGCAGTCCATAGTTCAGCTCTAACTTGATTGGGCTGCTCTAGATGAAGAGTAGGAAAGTGCCCCGTAGACTCTACAACCCTGCATATCCTGTTAATGAGTTCAGCCGCACAATTGAAATCCCTCAATTTCCACAAACCCTGAAGCTTTATACCCCCTTCTTCATATACAAGTCTCCAGCCAACAATCTATATAAGTTGAGTTATATCTTTATGAGAATTCCCATCATCCAGTTCTTGATAAATTAGACCTAAAGAATAGGTAATGAAAAAACAGATAGAAATACAGATTATACCTTGAACAGCATCTTTTTGGCTTCATTCTCAGGCATAGGTTGCTGAAGATGAGAGATGGGAGTACACTGCTGTTGCGAAAGAGAAAGAGCGGCAGCAGTTGGAATCAATATCTTATGCTCGGTGTCTACATTTCCGAGCACTTTATCACCGAAATTGCTCTCTATCTCTGCTGGAAATGGGTCCCTGGCTCCAAAATCACCGACCAAATCCGTGCCCGCTGAGCGAGTTTTCACAGAAACTCGAGGTTTGGTGCTTTTTGATTTTTGAATTGGATTTTTAGAGAGAGAAAGAAGTGGATAGAAGGATAAATGGGTTGTGGAAGCCATGTGAGCAACGTCCTTGTTTTCAGCCTTTTGTTATCCAGCGGCGAATAAACCGGTTCGTTTCCGGTAAGGGAACCGAGCCGATCATTTATGACCATTAGTGGGCCGCTGTTGGGCCCTTCCATTTTTGCCTTTAACTCGCAACTTTGAAAAATGTGAAAATTACCCAGAGTTTTAAAATGCTCAATTCAAAGATCAGATTTGAAAGTTTTTCTTTCAAAATCAGATAAAAATTTAAACATTTTAATTATTAATTAAATTAATCTATTCATCGTTTTGAACTCCCTAATAGCCAAAACCTAAATTTCACACCCCTGAGCCTGTTCATTTTCCCCTTTCCATTCTCTCTGTCTTTATCATACACTACACACTGGAGTAGCAGTAGGAGGTGAGGTGGAATGAGATTTCGATTTGTGCAAAGTAGATAGACTTTAATTTGTGAGGTGGAGCGACATGAGATTTCGAAATGTGCAAGGTATATAGATTCGGATGGTGGTGTTAATCTGAGAGCGACGTCGCTCGGCGTCGTTGTGTATAGAAGACAGAGTTGTTTGCGAGATTTTGAGAGGTGGAGCGCGCCGAAAGATCCCGATGCTGTGCTATTGGAATAGCAGAGTCGTCGAGAGAATTATATTTTATGGAATTTCTACTCTTTAAAAAATTGATTTGGATGAATTATATAATACTTTGTTTCAGATGTGTCTAGTAGACTGAATGGAATAAAATGAAATCTTTTAAATCCATTTAGTGTCCATTTGGCATGACTTTCAAAAAGTTAAAAAAAGAAAAAAATTGAGATTCAAAAACTACTTTTGGATCTATTTGACTAATTTTATAACAGTGCTTCCACTAGTCAGTTAGAAGAGCTTTAGAGGAAGTTGATCCAATATAAATTCCTCTAAAAATATTTCTGAAATAAGAAGTTCTTTTAAAAATTAATTTTCAAACAAAAATAATTATAGCTTGCATTCAAAGTTCTTATACAAAAAGCAAAATGCATGCCAAATGAATCCTTAATCTTCTTGAAATTATCAGATATTGAATTTGATTATTTGATCTATTTGTCAAATTCTCAAGTCTTGAGTACCTTATATATCAGTAAGTGTAAAACTTAACTTTCGCTCGCTTTGATTCGTAGAAGATCGGACAATGAAAGTAGTTAGTCTATACATGCAGGGGCGGAGCTAGCACCAGACGAGACAGGGCGGTCGCTGTTGCTCTCTCCGTTGGGAGAAAAAATGACTTTGTAAACAAGGCAATGGCTTTTGGTCGGAAATTTTGTTTCTTCGTGGCTTTTCCTTTTCTTTCTCAGAATAGTAATGGGATTTCTTGGAGAAGGTTGAAGAGGGAGTCTTGGAATTGGCAGTTGAGATAGCAGATTCTGCTTTAAAAGAAAGATAACCCATCAAGATTATTATGAATTCTATGTATCTATTGAATGAATTTATATCCACATTCGTGTGTGTAGACTATATTTGGATCATGAATTTACAAGAGAATCGGAGTCTGGCGATCGTAGTGGATGGTATGGAACTTCCACGAAAAATAGAAAGAGAATAGGAAGAGGTGGGATTCACTAGAATTGGAATCCAAAGATTTTTGGTTTCCCAGCATTTAACGCAAGGACCTATACAAAAGACGAACAATTGTAAATTGTAATAAGTGGGTGTCGTTTTGCAAAAGTCCAATATCTTTTTCATTTTTAAATAAATCAATTATTTTACGTTGATTTACTGTTTGAGCCCCATTTTTAGCAAATAATGCATTTTGGTAATAATTTTACGAAATATGGTGTTACATTAATTAAATTTCACTCGATCAAAAAGTACAATACATCTTATCACTAAGTAGAGTCTTTGAATTATAAATGAGTGAGATTATAATGTAATCGATACCTTGATATGCGTTAATACTTTATAGTTAGTATTTAAGAATATTTGAAACATATTGCACACGATGAAATTTCATAAATCTCTAATGATAGGCAAATATATTCCTCAAGTATTTATTTTTTTTTTTAATACTTGAAAAACTTTAAGCACATACTAATTTAATAAAGAGTACTAAATTATTACATTTGAATTCAATCTTTATGGGTATTGCCTTAATAGTTTCCTAGGTTTTATTTCTTTAAGGTCCGTTTGATTGCAAGAATGGAAAATGGGTGGAAAAAAAATGAATTCCAGAGAAAATAATTGCCTAAAACTTGTTTTCTCGGGAATTGTCAATTAATTGTGTTTGATTGATATAATTTTTCACCTGGAAAATAGAACAATTTTGGATCTTTTGGTATTTTTTAACTTTGTTTTCCATAGAAATTGT
>CAIGRK010007988.1:0-19665 GCA_903798315.1 Fraxinus greggii | reverse complement strand
TTTGTTCTACATTTTTTTCCCCATTCTTAGAAATTTTTAAACCCTTTTTTTCAAACAGTTGGGCCCCATCATCACACAAAGGAGATCAAAAATGTGCAACGGTCGTAATATTTATACAAATGGAAAAAAATGTACAGCAAACAGAGGCTTAATACTTCTGATTGATTGACGTCTATGATAAGAGGCATCAGCCTCACGGATGAGGTCACACGTCTCTTCATTCAACGACTCCCATTCACCATTTTTATTATTAAAACTCACATTTAGTGTCATTTGAATAGTAATATAAATTTAGACTCTAAAACTATAATGTAACGACTCGAATCTCTATACCCAAGTCGTTAACTTACGTACTGTCAGCTAGTACGTAAGCAAATGACTTGTGTATAAAAATCTGAATAATTACATATAACTTTACTGCCATATCACCGTTTTATCAATTACTCCTCAAAGCCGACCTTTTTTTATATTGAAAAATCACGTCTAAAGCTCTCACACTTATATATTTGCTTTCCTACTTAACTGTCGGAGTGCGCGTCACCAACTTTACCCCAACCGGAAGAATCACGTGTCACTAACGATTTGTCCAAATATGCACGAACTTGGCTTGCATGAACGTGAAATACCCTAACATCTTTTTCCCCTGTTTGTTCTACATTTTTTTTCCCCATTCTTAGAAATTTTTAAACCGTTTTTTTCAAACAGTTGGGTCCCATCATCACACAAAGGAGATTAAAAATGTGCAACGGTCGTAATATTTATACAAATGGAAAAAAATGTAGAGCAAACAGAGGCTTAATACTTCTAATTGATTGACGTTTATGATAAGAGGCATCAGCCGCACGGATGAGGTCACACGTCTCTTCATTCAACGACTCCCATTCACCATTTTTATTATTAAAACTCACATTTAGTGTCATTTGAATAGTAATACAAATTTAGACTCTCAAACTATAATGTAACGACTCGAATCTCTATATCCAAGTCGTTAACTTACGTACTGTCAGCTATACACCCAACCAAAGCGAACAGTACGTAAGCAAACGACTTGTGTATAAAAATCTGAATCATTACATATAACTTTACTGCCATATCACCGTTTTATCAATTACTCCTCAAAGCCGACCTTTTTTTATATTGAAGACTCACGTCTAAAGCTCTCACACCTATATATTTGCTTTCCTACTTAACTGTCGGAGTGCGCGTCACCAACTTTACCCCAACCGGAAGAATCACATGTCGCTAACGATTTGTCCAAATATGCACGAACTTGGCTTGCATGGACGTGAAATACCCTAACATCTTTTGACCACGTTGGAGGTGAGCCTTTTGGGGTCAACAACATCCATTTAACATCATCCAAAAGCCATGGAAATTTTGGCTTCTAGGAGAAAATTTTAGTAAGAGAAGATTTTACTTCGAAAAGAAATTTTTTTCACTGCACGCTGTTTGTCAATAAAAGAACTACTCCGACTGCAGAAGAACCCTTCATTCCTTCAAAAGAAATTGCACAACCCTCTCGCTAACAGGAATAAGGCACAGCAGCACAGATAAATGGATAAAAACATATTGCGGACGTAAAGAATAATATGCTCGCAAAATTAATTTTGCAAATGCCAATAACGAGCAAACGATCTGCAACATGATCATCAAAATGCGAGCTATCTCGAAATCATATCGTTAATTTCCTCCAAAAATAATAAAAAATAAAAATACAGTGATAAGAAATCCAGCAAGGGCGTAGCCACGATTAGAGAGAAAGAAACAAGAAATATTTGATTCCTGTACTGTCGTGACTCGTTTTGATTCATGGGAAATGTTATTCCTTGATTTGTAAATGCTGTAGCTACAAAAGCAGACCAAGGACGCAAAGAGATGCCAGAAGAACTTTCAGATGAAAGCTGACCGTCCACCTCTCCTACTATGCCTGTCATATGCAGTGTTGAACTTATCGACCATCTCATTCATTGTGCTGAACAAAGGACCAAAGAGAGAGAGAGAGGAAAAAGAGAGAATAAGTGTTAGTCAAAGCTAATTCTGCGTTATATGAAGGTTACATGCAAAAAGATAATTAGATAATTAGCAAATCTGAACCAACTCGAGAGCCTGACACTTGTAGTTGATATCTTGCCATCATAAATGGACAATGGAGTATGGACAGAACATGACTTTTTATCTTACAATTGACTGGGACCACAATATCAATAGGAATCTTCAGTTAGAGCAGCAATCAATGGCAATCTATCAATACTCGGGGGTTAATATATATTCCCTCCAGTAGATACTTCTCAAACTTTATGCAAGTGTTGTGAGACAAATTGGGCGGCCTCCTTAGTCTCGGGAAATGGTTTCATTCCGTGGATCTAACTAATTTCTTCCTTTGATTTTAGATAGCAGAAACACAAATAACATACCTCGAGCAATTGGTGAACATGGCAAGGTAAGTAATCAACAACGTGTCATTATATTCCTGAAACAGAAAATGTAATATGTCGAATCAAAGAATAAAATTGAAAAAAATATTTTTCAATATTTTTAGCAAACCACTTGTAAGATTTATCCCAATATGAAAATCCGCCGAATTCAAAAGAAATCAGAAATCTGTGCAAGGAATGCAACAGGAACAATAGTAGAAAAGAATGTCTCCAACGTCCAATGATAAGTAAATCAGGAATATAAAATATTTAAGTCAATTAACAGAGAAAATATCATACAGTTTTAAAGCACTCACCATCAAGAAATCATCTTGAAATTTTTCTGACTCAATGGCTGGCAATCTTCTTAAGAGACTAGATACTTGCCTTAGCAAGGAATTTTGGCAAGGAAGATCACCTGCAATTATCGAAGTAATACAATTAGTAAGATTCTGGTTCTTGTCAGTGTCATAATCTTAGTATGGATTCATGTTTCTGAAGTTACTTTTTTATCCTCACAATTAAGTCAAGAAATTTCTCTCGTGTAAAATTCTAAATAACCTCATCACTAGGAAAATGAATGGATTTACCTTTCTGCATTGCAAGAAGATAGTGATGAAGTACTCTGATTCTGCTATTCAGCATCTTGATTGCACTATGTATGCCAGTAAGGTGAGCAGCCACTACAAAGGAAAGCTCATTTACAAGTTTTTATACATTCACTAATTACTACCCACAAAGTGGGCAAAAGTATGAATCCCGACCAAAGCAAAATATACATCACTATACTTTTTGTGAAACAGACAGAGGCCGCTTAAAGTTCATTTATAAGTTTTTATACATTCACTACCCACAAAGTGGGGAAATGTATGAATCCCGACCAAAGCAAAATATACATCACTATACTTATTGTGAAACAGACAGAGGCCCCTTATATGACTAAAAAGATAAAATGAGGAGAGGCTCACGTTGAGTTGCAGCTGAACCACCATCAGACGGTTTAAGATGAGCAACATGATCAACTGAGATTCGTTCAGCTTCAACTGTCTGCCAAGCAAGCAAAGATGAGGTTCAGACACTTGCTCTCGACATGCTTGCACGGAATATGCTCCCAGAAGATGTGAAGTGGAACAAACCTCTATTATGTAGCTTGACTGAACAAAGATAAGCTGTGGGATGCCATCAATAACGTGCAACTCTTGAATGATGATAATTGGTCCAAAGCAAGGCGATATCAAAATAACAACAAATTTTCCAAGTTAATTATAATTACAGATATCTAACCAGCAGTCTGAGGAGCATGTGGCTCGTGATTGCTTTCAGAAACATAATAAATAATTAAATATCTTCAAATAAGGTCTCATGACAAACTTAATAACATAATTTCAAGATTCAAATGTACAATTATAAATTAATATTTGATCTAGGAAACACATAACAACATTAACCCAGCTTAGAGATATATGATCGAGCTGGCCAGTGCACATCACTTTTCTTGTTTTACTAAATTAAAAATAAAATAAAATCTGTAAGTGTTCCGAGCCAGCATGAGACTTCAATCTCACGTTTCATCTTTAAGCATGTAAATCAACATATTCGCAACATAACAAATTTTTGATTAGAGCTACAAACAACAGGAAATACATTAACAAATACATCTAAATTTTGGAGTGCAACATGGTTTTGAGGGTATCAAGGGGTAATATTGGACACATACCACTTTCATAAATAGTAATTGGCAGATCTTTCTGTGCATGATTGATAGAAGGATTGAGAAGAACGTATACAGGACTCTCATTAATATCCATCAGCTGTCAGAAACGAATAATTGCCATTAAGAGAACATAAACTAATTTGCTGTCTTTAAATACCCACATAACGCATTATAAAAACAATATCAGATAAAATAAACTTGAACTACATAGTCCCCTAGAGATTATTTTTTTCCCCCTTCGTACAAATAAATTAGACCATAAATCATCGCTGAATGTAGCTCTGAAAGCTGAACTCAGAAACTTGTTAGGAGTGTTAAGCGGTTATTCACAATAGGAATAGCAAGATATTGGAGGATGAGTAGTTTGTTGTTTATTGTTTTCAGACGCCAACAACTGCAAGATGGAAGGAAGAACAGAAATGCAAACATAACCTAGTAGAACAATTATAAATCAGCAACATTTTAGAGGTCAATACAAGCAAAGTGCAGTACCACTTCCAAATTCTACGAAAAACAATAGGAAAACTGGAATTTAAATTGGATGTTCTGCAATGTTGCTGATCTCCAGCAACATGCTGCATATGATTGACACGTGGAAAACTGCAACCCTTTGATGAAATGTGTTTCGTCTTCTCAAATTAATTATGAAATCCTTTGTTGATGTGCGTATCATTTTCTTTTATCAATTCTGAATTCCTGTTGTTTTTATCTATACCTACTCTTGCCTGGACAATAAACTCCAAATATCAACCAATAGTGCAAATACTCAAATATGTCCATCCCTATTCCATAGATAATTTCTCTTTTTAAAAAATCCACACTGAACAGAATTCAAGTCTAATAAGAGTGTTTTTAACATAGAATCTCCATATATATGACTAAATGTGCGTAAATGTAAATTACACAGTTAGACTATATAATAGGATAATCAGAGCTCACAGCTTTGTGAATGTGCATATCAGATTCTTGCGCATCACTCCCTGTTGAGTACCATCCCAGCACATAAAAATGTGGAAATACCTTCTTATCTGAATCCCACAAAAAATCCCAATTATCAATTTCCCACAAAACCCTAAGACCACAATCACAATCACACCATATACACACACATTAAACAAATAAAGCGAAAAACGAAAACAAGGAAAATAAAACAAATACAAACAGAGCTCTTGTTTTTTCTCAAGGAAAGCGCGGTCGAGGGTGTGGGTGGACGGGTCAAAGAGGAGCTCGAAGCTGTTGAAAATCTCGACAGTGCGGCCGCGCTGAATGCCAATAACGCAGCCAAAAACTCGCGGCGGAGGCTGGGGGGAAACAGTGTCGTTGGCGGCGGAGGCGGTGGGAGGTGGCTGGGATTGGGCCTTGATCCGTGTGTAGTGATCGGAGATGTTTAATATGACGAGAGGATGGAGCTTGAATGTTAGGCCACTGCTGGACGATGACGCCATCTTTTCTTCCTTCTAGCTCACGATCGTCGGCGGTTAGCCTTCAGGCTTCAGAGTTTTCCAGTGGAGACTGGAATTCCAACAGAAGTCTTAGCGTGCTTCGGCTTTAATTACCAATTATTAGGAAATTTGCAGCAGTGGTTCCAAACTTTTAAATCATACCACCTAAGTCTAAAATTGAAATTTCTTTTGAAAATTTTGACTAAAAGTCAAATGTCTAACATTAATTTTATCAATTTAATACTAAATAAAATGATATTTTAATGTTTAGTTAATTAAAATAATCAAAAATAGAAACAAAACATAAATATAAGAGAACAAAAAAACCAATAAAAAATAATCATCTTCCCCATCGTCGATGTAGTCGCTACAACAACTCACGCTAGGGTGTGATAGAGTACATCTTTCAAGTTTATGATTATTGAGGTCGCTCGTCTTACCCTATGGGAGCATTTCAACTTGTGCAAGACCCACATATTTCTCTATAAGCGAAACAAATCTTATCAATTCACGGAACGAAAGAAAAAGATAGACAAATCATTTATCCCATCAAAGTGATCTGATTTAATAAAATTGGACAAGTGAAGAACCTACAATTTTAGTATTTTATACAAACTTATCATTTTCCGTTGTTGAAAATTGATCGAGCAACTGTTATAATCAAAGAACTAAATCAAGGACCAATGTGCAATTCTGAATTTGTACAATTTTTATTGTGGAAATTGATCGAGCGACTACTATAATTAAATAAATAAATGAAGGACCAATTCTGCAATTTTGCTTTACAAATTTGAGAGTCGGCTCAGCGGCAACCGCAAGGATAGAAATAATCCCACAAACAAACACTGCCTATCTATGGTGACATCAGATTCCCCATAAAAATACAACTGCCCCTGCATCCTCTCATCCCGTCCCCACACAGTATTATCCAGCTCCTCGATTCTATATACATCACCTCAATTTTTCTCGAATTGAATTTTCATCCGATAATACTAACCGCCGGACGGCGTTGAGAAGAAAAAAGGGCTGTGGTGAATTCTGATAAAGATGGCGATGCGGGAGTTGGTTACTGGTGGCGCCGCTTGTGCTGTGCCTGGCTCGTCAGGTTCCTCCAATCCTATTGGAGCTTTCACCAACGCCCTCATCGGCTCGTCCTCTAAAACTCAGGTTTTTTCTTGAATTGTCAGTAAAATTGATTTTGCATAAATTCTAACTGACCTAAGGTTCAAAGTCTGGTTGGATTCTTCATATGGTTTTGTTTTGTGGAATACCTGTAAAGATTGGTTGTAGTTCATGTTATTTGGTAGGAGACTAAGAGTAGAAACTACTGTAAGTAAGTTTACTTGAAATATTTTCGCCTCCAAGAAAAAATTAAAAACTATAAGATAATAAGAGAAACTATAATTCTGTTAGACTTATTATAAAAATATTACAACGGATCAGAATAAATTCAAGTGGATAAACTTCGATTAGTTGACTAGACCTTTAGAGAAACATCAGAAGATAGCAAGTATATGGATTCAATAAGGGGCCTCCTCCTGACATTTTCTTTAAGCGAAGGTGCTTTCACTAAGGCCTTTCAAGCGTGTATACTTTCAGCTTCTAATGTTAACATTTTGAAGGAACTAATTAACCACATAAGCTATCAGTTCATCATTTTTTTTCGACTATGTCATATTTACCGAACCATCACATATGCAAAGTTGTAAAGAAACATTCTTCTCCTTTTTTACGCAAGGATAAGAATTTAGAAGATGTAGATCTGAAATACATTACCCCGCCAAGTGAAATTATTATCATAGAACATACATTTTGATCATAGAGTGTACAATAGAAAGTATCTATTTCTTCTGAAATAATTGACAGTGTTGATTACTTGATTTATCTCTATGCCTCCTCCTGACATTTTCTTTAATCGAAGGTGCTTTCACTAAGGCCTTTCGAGCGTGTATACTTTCAGCTTCTAATGTTAACATTTTGAAGGAACTAATTAACCACATAAGCTATCAGTTTGTCATTTTTTTCCGACTATGTAATATTTAACGAACCATCACATATGCAAAGTTGTAAAGAAACATTCTTCTCCTTTTTTACGCAAGGATAAGAATTTAGAAGATGTAGATCTGAAAGACATTACCCCTCCAAGTGAAATTATTATCATAAAACATACATTTTGATCATAGAGTGTACAATAGAAAGTATTTATTTCTTCTGAAATAATTGACAGTGTTGATTACTTGATTTATCTCTAAGCAGGAAAGGCTGCGGGAGATTCCTACAGCCACAACCACAACCACCAATAGCAATTTTTTTGCAGGGACTGAAGAACCCTTTGCTGCCCTTCCAGGGACAGAGCTTGAACATCCACTGCAGCCTCATGCCCAGGTAGATGAAAGGTCTCTCTCTAGATGTCTGATTGTGGACACGTCAAATCATTCTCTTCATACTTCATTCTTTCAGGGATCAGAATTCCTTCAAGGTTTCCGCTCTGCGGATCAAAACAGGTTTGCAGATGCTTGGCATGAGATACAAAGGCCTCAAATTCCTCATTCTCTGGGAAGGGATAGTATGACAAATATTCCTTTAGAGCACGGACGGCTTCACCCTAGTTTGGATGGTAATCCTGAAATGTCTTTTGTATTAATTCAAGGTGGTCATTATTATTGTTGTTAGTAAAGGTGAATAAATTCGACTTTTTCAAAATGTTATCTTCATTATTATAATTTTCATCACAGTAGTAGTAAGTATATTTTTATGTTTTAGGGGTTGAAAGGAGGTCACTTTTATGTAGAATCCAGTTATTACCAAAATTTTAGTTCAGTTAGTGAGTTGTTTAGATAAATGCAATACAAAACTACTTCCTTCTTCCACATCCTATATGACCTTGACAGGGTGAGCTTACAATCGGTAACTGATATTAGGTTCCCATTTTCGGGTTGAAAAGCTCAAGCAGAATAGTTTGTATTTTGAAATAGCTTGAACCCAGTAAAATTTTGAATGCCAGTCCTTTCTGCTAAACAAATATTTTAAGCAAGATGGTATCTTTCTTAAACCTAAATGAACTTGATGATTAATTGATGTCGATCCTTCAAAAGAAAATGGCGTCTTTCAATAGTGTAATGTTATGGTTAATGCTTTGCTAACAATTTTTTTTCACGTCCTACGTTTTGTCCTTTTCAGGCCCGCCTCAAAGAGTGTTGTCAAGTTTCTTGCACTCATTTGTTCACAGTAGCCATGGTGGCCTACCTTTCCATCCTACTTCACTTCCAGTGTTAGGATTGTCTGAAGGTGATAAGCAATGCATACGTGATCGCAGCAGTATTATGGCTAGGCACTTTTTTGCAGATAAGAGTGAAGATTTTATTAATGCACAGGTTCTGATCGTATCATTAACAGTTGGAAATTGTACATTAATTTGGTCTATGCTTCGTCTCTTCTGCCTGATGCTTTCTTTATGTCTTTTGGCATAATCACATTTTTTCGCTTGCAATGCTTTCAAATTTTTCTTCATTGAAACCATTAAAACTGTGAATTGGACTGTATGTGAATTGGGTTGCAGCTTTCTCCACAATTTGTTTCATGTGCCGGGCAAAGACAGACCACTTCAATAGATAATTGGATTATTATCGGTAGCTCGTCAAAAAAGGAAATTTACTTTCTGATCAAAATTGATCATATTATGTTCATTTAAAGTAAATATTGTAGAAAATGTCATATGTGACTATAGGAAGGGTATTTCAACTATTTCATAGCATCAGAACAGACGCCCGAGCTTTCTCTATCTTTTACAGCTTCTATGACAGTTTTATTAGGCTGTGACTGGATCTCCAAAATTAAACCACCTTTCTAAATTATTTCTTTCTCCAAGTCCAGCCTCTCTTCCCCCACCCCCCTTCCTCTCTCTCTGTCTGACCCTTGTCTGGCTTTTTTCATATTTGTGTCATTAAATAATTGAACTTCGATTATCTTATAGACCCGTTCAATGCTGCATCAACTTCAATTCGGTTTTGGTATGAATGTGACATAATTTGACTTGAATGCATCTGCTGTACCTAAATACCTGGAGTTGGGAAGAACTTAATTTTAGCTGCAGGTTCCCGCTGTTAACGTCATTATCACTAACCAACACTTCCTCCATTCTGCCCTTTACTTTCACTACTCTTTCTGATACTTTTGTGATCTTGCAACCATTGTCAATTTTGTCAAACTATCACTGTAGAAAACTGAAGTTTTAGATAGATGAAATTGTACACATTAATTATGTCTTCCACCCTTCTCAGGGGGGTGATCTTACCGCCACTTCAAGACCTTATTGTCTTTCATCCCTCATTGTGTTTCCAACCTAATTTATCCACCTCTAGTTTCCCTGGAGCTTGCTTTTGTATATTTTCGCCTTCATGAAGATGCAATCCTCTGTCCAAATTTCTTGAAGAACGTAATTTGACTTTTAAGATATTTGTTCTTGTATATTCATTCCAAAGTCTGTGGAATCAGCGTAAATAAAACCTTTCTTAAGATGCAATCCTGTTTCCAAACCCTGCAAGAAATCCTTTTAATTCCTTAGGACTTGAGTTTTTGTATATCCTAACCCCGAGATCTGTGAAATCAGCACAGAAGAATCCAAGTTTGTAGGCAGAGAAATCTTTAGTTAGGTTGTCGTGTGATCCAAACTTCTTTATCAAGCTTGTAATGACTGCATCAATATTTAATCAAAATGTAAAAATGCCAAGGAAATGTGCCTGATCGTTCATTTTTCTGCATATTTTTACTTGCTTGTAATTCTGATTTTGTTTTCTTTGCAGGTTAATGCACTCCTTTCTTCTTTAGATATCGATAATGACATCAGGTCCAGAGGTCCCATGCCTGGTAGATTCCCAGAGCTAGAAGAGTACTGGAATGAGTCCCAAGGTATGAAACCTGGGCCTTACGCCACAGATGGGTGGGTCGCTGAATTTTCGCAGCGCCAAATAGAACGCAATGATCCTAATGCATGGGTTCAGTCATTTGAACGGCAACATGGTGCTAATGGTTGGGCTACTGAATTTGAGCGGGTAAGAAGTATCTCAGCTTGTATTTACATTTCACAGAGCTAAAATTATTTGTTGCAGCTGACTGGCTGATACATTGTGATAATAATTTAGTTAATTAATCTATGAGGTCAATTTTCTAGTGATTAATGATCTCAGTAGATGAAAGAATAATGAATCACTAAGTTGCCTTACAGTTCAATTTACAAATGTATTTTCTTTACACCATAAGCTGGAGATTCTTCTACTGACATCCAGCGTCTCTGTTCTGTTTCTATACATAAATGTGTTTTCGATCCTCGTTACAAGAAGAAAGGGTTAGGTGTAACACCTTTAGGAAATAGGATCTTTACTTGTGCGGATTTGCTGATTGAGATAAAAAGATCCTATGATAATATACAGTCCTTAAACAAAAAATTACATGCTAAACTTAAATCTATGAATCCAATTGCATACAAGTTTTATATTACTAATGTGATTCTCTGATCCTATTGATAATTCATAAATTAATCTGCCTTTGATTCCATTTCAAATGACTGTATTTGGCTAGTTGCAGTTATATAGGACAAGAAGTGGAAGTGGAGTGCTTTCTGTAGTTTTATAATCATAATCCTTTATATGTCTGGATAAAACGACTTTTGGGGCCATGTGTGTTCAGGGGAAGAAGCAAAGATAGGACCATCCATTTACTGTAGATTTGAAAGAATAATGAGAAGATTAAAGTGGGGCCATTTTGAATATTTTAAACTGTAGGAAAACGCCTATTCTAGTAGTATAATTAAATGGATTAGTCTTAAGGAGCTTTTGATATTTGATGTGTAGTTATTAATTTTCTGTTGTGGAAATGAAAACAAACTCTCTATTTAGCGGGGATGATTAAATTGCTGAATAATAATTTTTGCACACCAACTGTATTTTGAATTTCAAACAAATTAGCGCTTGGAATTGCATATGATGGATTACGAGTTTCTCGATCTTATGGATCCCTAGAAAGATTTGTGTTCTTTTCAATCCAAAAAGATGGGAAACTAAAAGTATTCTTGTTTTGCTTGGTTTAGTAAAGTTTCCTGGATCCCTAAAAAGATTTGTGTTCTTTTCAATTAAAAAAGATGGGAAACTAAAAATATTCTTGTTTTGCTTGGTTTAGTAAAGTTTGCTGGGTTTGTAAGTAGAAATGTGTGATCATCTAACAACTTTTTCCCAGCATATTCTGGTAATTAGCAATTTGAACGAAAATCCTCCTCGATGAATGAACTGAAAAGGAGACTATGGAAAATAAATACTAACATATGAACATACACACACTGGTGCAAATATGGGCTCATTTATGTGCTGTAAGTGCCATCCTTTTGAAATGAACTGCCTTGTTACGTTGTCTTTTTATATCTACTCGTTGAGTTATGTCCAATGAAGTACATTCACACTGGAAACTGCCACTCCTTTTCCTTTATCAGTACTCTGACATTACAATGTTCCTCCAACTATCACAGGAGCAATCCCAACTTGCATCAATAGATCAAATGAGAGGTGCAAATATTTCTAGCTTAGCTGCCATGGAGCACACACGTAAGCTAGCACACACGCTTGCACAAAACAATGATCCAAAATTCCAGGTAATGATCCATCTTTAGATTTTTTTTAATCATAATTCTGGATGTATGATGACGAGATGATCTTGTGTGGAGAATGCATCAGTATGCATTAAGTATGCTAGCTTTATGGAATTTTTACATTACTTTTGCGTTGCCAATTTATTTATTTTTCTGTCCCAATTATCTGTTACGTAGAATTCAAAGTTCCTCCAGTTTGTATCGAAGATGAGTCGTGGCGAAATTACTATTGAGGATAATCAAATAAAACAAGCCACATTCTCTGCACCTGGAGATTGGGCAGCAGAATATCAGCAACAATATAATGGAGGTCAAACATGGGCTAACCAGTTTGTGAATGAGCAGGCAAGTACAAACTTGATTAAGGGATCAAGACCCAGTACTTGTCTTTTATTTTTTATATACTCTCCTATTAGGTTCAGGATTTGCAGGATGATCTATCAAATGAAAGTCTTTTCTATCTGGCTTTGTTATGTAGTGATATCATTGTCATCCGACATTCCAACTTATTATGGACTTTTGAACTTTTCATCTCTTTAAAATGATTTTCCGTTGATTTTATTGCTTTCGACCAATTGTTTGTCGTAGAGTTTATGCCTTATGCTCTAGGAAAATTTACATGCCACCTATTCACCCAACAATATTTTGTTTTCAGCATTCCCAGGAACCTCATGGATGGGCAAATGAGTTCGCTTCTGAACGTGAGCTACATGGATCAGTAGATGGTGAGTGGGTCAATGAATTTTCGAAGTTACATGTCAATGACTGGGCAGAAGAATTTGAGCATCAGGTTGCAGAAGGAGTATTGGGTGATAGTTCTGGTGATAACTGGGCAAATGCATATGATGAGTAAGTTCTGTAATTATTTGAAGATAAAGAAAAAGAGCTTTTATTCTACTCTCACGAGAAGCTAATTTAAAATCTGAAGAGGAGATCAAGCATCCCGCATTGGTTGAAGTTTGTATATTGTTTAGTCATACATTTAAGTTACGCTGGATTTCGAACTTGAAGTTGCATGCTTGCAAAAGAACATAATCTGCCGAGGTATTGCGGGTTCGTTCAATTGTGGTATATTTGGAAGAAACTACCTTTCCTAGTAGGCAGATATGAAAAATTGCATCCAAACATTTGAGATGATCATAGGATAAAATGATCCAAGGAGACTACTATAGGATCAGTGAATTTACGTAGTTACCATGTAGTGTACAATACCTGCTTAATATACTTGCATGTGTGAGGTAGGCCTGCATGAGTGGATGTAAGGGCATAGAATAGAAATGAAGAGGGAATGAGAAGGGCGATATGAAGTCTAGTGATGCTGAAGTCATCAAATTCTCATGATGGCAAACTTTTTGATGTTAATGGTGCACCCGACCCTGTTTCTATTCATATCCCCTTACCCTCCCATTTGCCAGTTCTAGTCAGAAGTTTGAAGTTTGTTGATGCTTTTATCTTTTGTTTTTATATCCTCGTAAAATATGATCTTAATGATTATTTTTGTAAGTTGACTCTTAGGTACCAGGTTCTTGTTTCTTGTGCTTTCTAAATGCCTATTATCCTATAAATACATTTTAGTCAAGCATGCATATGTTGTTTGATTGACATTATGTGTCTCTATCACTGTTAAAAAATTTGCGAATATTGAATACGTTTCATTATTTGTGTTCTCTTTGGCATAGTGTTGTACATGTAATATATAGCCTTGTACCTTTTATGTGATTGCACATTGTAATTCTGGTTTCATGATAGGTACCTGAACGAGCAAGTAGCAATGAAGCAGAAATCAGAGTCCTCAACGGGTGTATATGTATTCTCTGATATGAATCCTTATGTTGGCCATCCTAATCCTCTGAAAGAAGGGCAAGAATTGTTTCGCAAGGGACTTTTAAGTGAAGCAGTATTGGCTTTGGAGGCCGAGGTTTTGAAGAACTCTGACAACGCTGAGGGTTGGAGGTTACTTGGCATAGCACATGCTGAGAATGATGACGACCAACAGGTTAAAATTGTTTTTTGCTTGTATGTTCCCTGAATTACTTGCTGACCTAGTTCACTTTATATCTGAATTTTTCGTCTTGGTTTTTGTTGGATTAAAATACGCTTCTTTTTATACACGACCTTTTATTGCTTGCACGTTCAAGGTGTGCTAGTTTCAGGTATCATCCTTTATGTTATTTATGGTGGGGTTCATTCAGAAATTTTGACTACATAAAATTCTTAAAAACGAACATAAGAGGAAAGTTTTGCTGATACTATAGTTCCTTTGGAAATCTTTAATTTTTATTTACATTCCATTGTGCACTGAGAATTTTCATTCTATTTACTTTTGGCATGGCAATAGACACCCGATTTCTTACGGAAAATCTTTTATGTTACAGGCTATTGCAGCCATGATGCGTGCACAGGAAGTTGATCCGACAAACTTGGAAGTACTTCTCGCTCTTGGCGTGAGTCATACAAATGGTTAGTACTTAGTAGTTACTCCATCTGTTCACCAAAGAAGAAAATCTGCTATGGTATACCTAGATTTTCAGACTAGCTTTAGGTTTGTAATAGTATTGTTATATGAGTGTGCAGTGTGTGTGTGAGCTCACAAATTTGCATGGCTAGCTTTTTCACCTTTGTGCATATACTAAATATCATGGATTTTCCAGTTTTGTATTTCACAAAAATAATTATTTTTTGCCATTGTATATGGTAAAATATAATATCATTGGAAGTCTGAATAGTTCGTTTGTGTTTGTGAACTTCTCAGAGTTGGAACAAGCAGCTGCATTGAAGTACTTGTACAGTTGGCTACGCCATCACCCGAAGTATGGGACCATTACATCTGCAGAGCAGCTTGACAATCTCTATTATGCTGACGTATGTGTCCTTTTGACTACTACTATGTGCACGCACAGGCATCTATCTCTGTACATTGATCACATCACTTACGTCTGGTCTATCTAATTGATTGCTATTACAGTCATGAAGTTCTCCATGAGCTGCCAATGTCTGGGACCTTTTTTTATAATCAATAAATGGCTTTATTTATTTCTTTTCCCCCTTTGTTGAACTGCTGAAAATAAGGATCATTCATTGTTTGAGGAGTGCAGGTTGCTAGATTATTTAATGATGCAGCCAAAGTATCACCTGATGATGCTGATGTACACATAGTTCTTGGAGTCCTGTACAACTTATCCAGAGAATATGACAAAGCTATTGAGTCTTTCCAGACAGCTTTAAAACTCAAACCACGAGATTATTCACTCTGGAATAAACTTGGTGCAACCCAAGCTAATAGTGTTCACAGTGCTGATGCAATTTGGGCTTATCAACAGGTAAAATGATCTTACCACTTTTGTCTCCATTTTCCTTTCCAATGATATAGGTACGCCAAGTTGGATCAGGCAGGATGTAGTTATGCACAGATGCTAGCTAACTCGTACTATTTGTAGATAAACAGTATGCCTGCTTATGAAAAACTGTAAATGATGACAGCTAAAACTAATTGCTAGTTCCTCACATTGAATTGGACCAAGTGTATAGAGATGAATTACATAACACCAGTAATGAAAAATCCTTCAAAAAAATTTTAAATTTTACTCAAACATGGATAAAGTTAACTCCTTTGTATTGACGTGAAACAGCCAATAAAGTCTATATATGTAAACTTATAAAGAATTCGTTACGTGGGAGGAAAAAGTGTGATTCAATTCTATCTACCGTTCTGGGAATGATTATATTTGTTTATTGATTTTGCTATGCGTGTTCATCCGAGGTGGACTCTGTGTGATTGTTTCTGACTTCTCTTTGTGATATATTGCCTTCTCAGTTTCCAAAATTCATAGTTTATTCCTTGCTTCTCAGGCTCTTGATTTAAAGCCTAATTATGTACGTGCATGGGCAAACATGGGCATCAGCTATGCTAACCAGGTAAAAACAATGTTTGGCATTTATCAAATTACAATATAGTGCATAAATCACAACGATTTGTGTTCTTATATGCTGGCGTATTTCTAAAGAATTATCACTTAGAAGTGCAAATGCCTGGAATCATTAGCAGAAGAAATAAAATGATACACATATTGAGAATGCAAAAATTAGTAACACAAAAATGTTGATGTTTCACTTTATAAAATATACGAGGATGGATTCTTGATGAAGAGGGTCATAGCATATTCAACTTGCAGTTAATTAGGCCATATGATCTTTGCTTGCTGTAGAGGCTTTTTGCTCAGTTCGAATTTATAGTCCTACCTTCCCCCCTTTGTCGTCTTAGTAATCTATAATGCAAAACTTGACCCAGCAATGCACAGTATATTATTCCAGTTTTTTTATATCAGTTTCCAAGTATCTTGCAAACCCGGATGATAAAATTTACCTGAATTGATTCCCATTCTTACAAACCATGGTGAATCCTCACTTCAGTCGTGTTCACACAGTTTTGATCTTTTAGTCTTTCTTTCTATGTGCTTGTCTAAATTTGATCTTTGCATACTCTTAGTGCTAAGTAATATTTACAATCTTTGATTTGGCTTCCAAAATTTCTCTCCTTCCATTCATAATACATCTAAAATACAGAAGCTGTGATCCAAGTAACTTTTGTGAACTTATATATCTCGTCATGAAACCTAGTCGCTCATAATGCTTCCTACTGCATGAAAAGCAGGACTCTATTTTCTGTGGCATGGGATTAATTTAGAATGATTATATATTCTTCTACATTCAGGGTATGTATGAGGACTCTATACGTTACTATGTCCGGGCACTCTCCATGAATCCGAAGGCAGATAATGCCTGGCAGTATTTGAGAATCTCTTTGAGGTACTTTCTTTGAAATAACAATGCCTGTTAATCGTGTCCATTATAATTGATTGCGACTAATTTCTGCTCTTTGTTTTGCAGCTGTGCTTCCCGGAACGATATGCTGGAAGCTTGCGACTCGAGGAATCTTGATTTTCTCCAGAAAGAGTTCCCGCTGTGATATAATCTTGTTATCCTGCTGACAGAAGACCTAAACCAGGTAGCTCGATTCTCATGTTGGGCTTGAGCAACACGAGACCGAAAGTTCACGATCTCTGTCTACTGACGTTTCAGCATCCTCAAGACACCGAAGTTCAACTAATATGAACCATTATGTATAGTTTTGACTCTCAAATTATTGAGCTCGTAGTAGACTCTTGAGATGGGGTATGGTTTCCGGAGTCATGGAGTGGGACAATCACAATCCTATTGGACATTGAGGAATAAATAAAAGTAGGGAGAAGGAAAAAGGAAAATACAAATAATCCTCTATGTACGTCGATAATGAATAAAATGAACTTGCATTTGATGATTTTGTTTATTGGAGGATGAAGCTGATTGAGTTTATTGTATAATGCCATTGCTATTTTTGGAGGTCTTGATGTGAATGCCCTTATTCCTCTCAAGGGCTGGGGATTTATTGCTATGCACTTTCAACAGATCCTCCTGTGCTGGAAGTTCCAGTCTTGTTTGGTTGGATGGCTCACACCAAAAAATGAATAGAAAAGGAAGTATGGTTGATTTGATCATGTACGCCAATCATGTCACTAAATTAATCCTAGTTTGATACATCAAATGACCTAGCAAAGACTTCAAAAGAAATATTTGGGGATATCAAATAAGACGACCAAGCAAAGATTTTAAGCGATTGATAAAGCACGACATTTGTTGAAAGTTGAGTAGCAACTAAATACCAAGAGGATGAAAATATTACAGTTAAAATAAAAATGTATACTTTCTATTCCCTATAAGGAGTACAACAAGCATATTCCAGCAGTACATGCAAACCTTCTCCTACCAGACAGCCTTAACCACTGTGTTGATAATTTTACTGCTATCAGATTCGTTTAGGAGGCAATCCTTGAGAAAAATGACTCTTACAGCGAAAACGACCCATTGCACTTTAGTCGGCATCATCACAACCATTTTCTCCAACTTGCTGATCTTTTCTCGAAAGACAAGAACCTTGGAAGACTGAGTAGACTGTTAACACGGGTAACACCTTCGAGGGCTGACCATTCCTCATCCTCTGTAGTTGAAAGGCACTCGGCTAGGCTTCTCTTTGACTGGTCATGAATCCTCTCCGGTAGCTTCTCCTCCACTGGTTCTACCACAGACTCTATCTCGCTCGACTCTGAGATGTTATCTGAATGTACAAGAAGATCAGCATGAGAAGCTACTATGTCAGTATTTGAGCTCTCGGTGCCCCCTTCTTTAGGGACCTTCATTTTCACTTCTGAGTCTCTAGTGATATTATTTTCTGCTCTAGCCACATTATTCCTGGACTCTTCAACGTTATCTAAATGTACAGGAAGATCAGCACAAGAAGTAACGTCGAAATTTGAGCCCTCGGTGCCCCCTTCTTTAGGGACGTTCTTCATTTCCACTTCCAAGGAGTCTGTACTGATATTATTTTGTGCTTTAGCCACATTAGCCCCCGTCTCTATAACGTTATCTGAATGTACAAAAAGATCTGTGCAGGAAGATACGAAGTCAATATTTGTGCCTTCAGTATTCCCTTCTTTAGGGACATTCTTCATTTTTACTTCCGAGTCTGTAGTGAGATTATTTTGTGCTTTAGCCACAATAGCCCCCGACTCTTTCACATTATCCGAATGTACAAGATCAGCACAAGAAGCTACAATGTCAATATTTGAGCCCTCGGAGCCCCCTTCTCTAGTGACCATTTCCACTTCCGATGCTGTACTGCTTTTATTTTGTGCTATAGCCACATTAGCACCAGATACTTGTTGCAGGAAGAGACATACAACGGCACAGTCATCATTCTTTGATGTCGGGTACTTGAGTCTCCATGCTCTAGTTGCACAGTCTACAAGAGCTCTGGCGGCTGTCGCATGTCCAGGAGCCGAGGCCACAATGTCCACTGCTTCCTTATTGGAGAGGACATCCCACACCTGTGTCAAAATAACAGTTAAATTGCCAGTTTAGGTTGAACTATATATCTTACATAAAGCGATGTCCTAAAAAGAAAAAGTGAATAAGAGACAAAGGTGAATTCAACATTGATAGAAGAGAGTATTTCTGAGGGAAAATTTATTTGGTTACTTTCCCTGTTCGGCTGTTCCCTAACCCGTATGCGATAACATATTGCATCATTATAAAATCTCGAGACCAAAAGGCAAAATATGGCAGAAGATATCACATACACAAACAAAGGCAATCAACAGGTGTCAAGATGGACGGGCCGGTCAGACCCGTAAAAATCGGCCCAAATCGACTCGGGACTGCGGCCGACCAGTGACTCAAGCGGGCGGTTCACGGGTCAAGGAGGTGTGACCCGCGGGCTTCAGGGTTGCACCTTCACGGGCCGCTGTCAACCCGCTGGCCTATAAACAAAAAATTAAAAAATTTTGAAAAAAAGGGAGGGAGAGAGCCTCACCCAAGCCGAACTAGCTTGCTGCAGATAGTCTGGTTGGGATGTACTTATGCTAT
>CAIGRK010007955.1:0-14298 GCA_903798315.1 Fraxinus greggii | reverse complement strand
TCTTGTGATTCGAAATTCATAACACTATGTTTTCAATACACAGCAGCTTTAAGCTTTAACGCCAAAGTTCTTCCTTCCATAGGGGGCAAACCTGGATGGCAATGCCTAAATGTGGAGTCTTGTTGCAGATCTCATGATATTGGTACTACCACAATCATATTTCATTTGCGAGTTGCGTCATTCTTTTGTAGAGTTTTTTGAGTATATATCTGCCGTTTCTTGTCAATCTTTGCAAGATGGGGTCCCCAACCAGTTTTTCTTGGCATTGGAGTTTCCTTCATTTTTAAAGCACTCAATTCCCCAACCAATTTTCTCATTGCTTATTTTTTTTATTCCTTTCTTATCAAGTTTATCTTCATGTGGTTTGATGCAAGTTTTCTTTTACTGTCACCCTTTTGTACTCTTCATGATTTTGGATTTTATCTTATAACCTAACTGGCTGCAGGAATGTTACTGGACCTTGTTTCTCCTTTGTTCCCTTCTGCATTTGTGTTCATCGTGTGCTTAGGAGTACATCACAATCATTCAGTAAGTTCCAAAATGCTACGGCATACTATGTGAAGTTAATTCACATTTTCTTTCTGAAACTACGTTTTTTGAATCATAAGCATTTGCTTCTAAGGTGCAGTTGGTGACACATTTGGAAAGACGACAAGATATTAGCAGAGTGATGGAAGATATCTTTCCATATTTTTTTATTTTGAACAATTTTATTTTTAAATTCTTCCAGTAAAACCACCTGCTATCATGTGTAGTGTTTCTCAATAAGCATCAAAGTTCATCAACATGCACCTGCTGAGTGATGTTTATTGTTGTATAACTGGTGTAAAGTATATGCAGTTCTGAATTTATTCTGTGATTTAGGCACCAGCCACCATGATAAGGCAGGATTAGAGTTTCATTAATCTCTGATGCAACTTTCTTTTAATTGGTTTATAGCATTAGACTATTATTAGGTCGTTGGATGTAAACATTGCTATTTCTTTTGATTGTGTTAATGTTCTTGATGAGTTAATGAAAAAGTTTCATGAAATACCATGTTTGTAAACGGCGAGCTGCCTGTTTTTTTCTCCCAAGCTCTAAAGATATCTCTATTTTTTCTTTCTCATTTTGCAACTAGCTGGTGTTGCTAGTGGAGCCACCAGAGCCGCTTTAACGCAGCATTTTGCTCTACAGGATAATGCTGCAGATATATCTGCAAAGGTATGATATATGTTAGAGAAGTAATTGCATGAACAAAAATTGCAAGTTTAGAAATTATATTATTTCATTTCCCTAATTGATAGGAAGGAAGCCAAGAGACAGCTGCAACTATGCTTGGGATGGATCTTTGGACGTTCCTAGCTCACATAACTCTGAGGCACTCACTTGCCATTTGGTTTTGTTTTTGTCCCTCACTGTATTTCATATGTAAGGTTAGTTTCACTAGATAGTTTTCTTGTCATAAGCCTACTAACTGGGATGCTTTCTCACGTGGTAAGTTTAAAACCATCAACGAATCAATTCTATCCTCTCATTTTGTTTTATTTCTTTGGACTTCTGCAGCAAATTACATGGCTGTTCGTTGCCTTTCACTCGCTACATTAAACTGTGAAAGAAGTTCTATTCTTTTGTTACATTTTATGGAGACTGGTCAAGGTGAGATGCAAAACCTCTAAAACTGCTTTTGACACACTGCATGTTTCTGCTGGCTCCTACATTTTGAAGTCGTCCAATTGTTTTTCATGCATTCATGTGGATCATGAGTTTAACAATGTGACATTTTTCTTGTGGACATGAACTAATAATACTCAAAATGAGTGCCTTGTGTTTAGAAACATAGACATATCTGCTTTTTTCCCTGATTAGTTGAGTTTTTCTATACTTCTTGCCTGTCACATCGATTTTCAATTAAAGATCCAAATACAGACTTCCAGTTAAAGTTATTGTATTATGTATACTAAAATACACTGATCTGAAAACGTTCTCTGGAATATTTTCCAGTTTTCACTCCGAAACAGGTCTCAGCCATGGAGTACGTTTTACCAGTGACTACCACTGTGGATGACTTCATGGAGCACAAATAGAGTTAAATTTTTGTACCAGAGGGTATGCTTAGGTATCCGGATTTCTTTGTTCAACCGTCGTGAAATGTGAGTTTTCAGCTTTTATCCTATTGATTTGATGTCAAGCCTCTAGAAATTTTAGGGTTGTTCATGCTGCTTGATAACTCCTAGTACCCATTCCTGTTTGCTCTATCCTTCACATAAATATTTTCTCAATTCATTTTCAGTAAATATGGCTCGAAGGACTTCCTTGCAATATTTTACTTGAATACAGAATGAAACAGCATGAAAGACTAAAAAGTTTCCATTCATGCAAGCAGGTTGGATGTGAAATGAAAGACTAAAAAGTTTCCATTCATGCAAGCAGGTTGGACCTTTCTCACCTGGCTGTTTCCTCTTACAATACAGGTTGCTATTTGTTCGAAGCCCTTCTTTTTTTCTTTTTTGCATAAATATACAAATAAGAATATTGGCTTATTCCTCTTTTTGGTCTTCATAGAAAAGTATGTCTTACAGGCTTTCATGCATGCACTTGTCATGGCAGAACTTGTTGATAAAGACAAATCTGTGCATTTGGAGAGTCAATCATGGATGGCTAACTACTATGAAGTCTTTGTTATGAAGGTACTTTAGTTGATAACTATTGAATTTGTCATTGGATACTCAAGACTCCAGGCACTCACATAATACATTTCAGATGTTTTGCTTTTCTTAATCAACACTGTTCAGAGGTTGGAAATTCCAAAGTCTATTTGAGGTTGCAATTATGCTCTGTGAAGACGTGAACTTCATAGATGTGTAAAACACTTGAGAAGCATATTCATGATTACCTTTACTCAATCATGCAACCTGAGAAAGATATTTACTCAAAGGGGTAAAACACTCATTTTAAGGAAAAAATGAGAAATAAATGAGGAAGATGAAATTTATAGTTGGGCAGCCATTTTGTCATGGGCTGCAACCGAAGACTAGTGGTTGTATGTGCCTAAAGGCAAGAGAGCACTTTCGTTTTGCAACTTGTTAATTATGGATCCAAAGATTTGTCAGTGGTTGCATAGTATATGTTGAGGATGAAGTTCAACTGATGGTAATTGTTATGATGACGACAACAATGAATAGATGATAGGAATTATGGTTTGGTGGGATTTTGATGGAGGTTGTGGCGATTGAAGGCGGCAAGTGGAGATGGACGTAAACGCGGATAGGGGGCATTATGATTGAATATCAAAGTGAAGCGTTCCAAAATTTTGGGATTTTCTTTGCAGATTGTAGGATTTGGTGGATCCTTTGAGGAACAGAACCACCCATGCCTTTTATTTGTTTATCAATCATGCAAGACCTAAAATTTTGTGTTTTAAGGTCCGCCATTTGTTTCCAGGAGGTTTTTTTTCTGGAAAAGGATGACAAAACTCAAAGGCGATCATGGACTTGATATTCAGATGTTTAAAGCAAAAACGAAAAGGCTCAAAAACCACACTCCCCTAATAGCTCCGTGCTCTGTAAAATTAGCCTCGCTGCAGCCCACAAAAGTTTTACTTGGGAGAACTTAGCTGGCTTCAATGATCGACATATGATTGTGATATTGCTGTGTTTCACTTAATGATGTTAATAATATGGCCTAGACTAGCACACTTGCATGTTAAGCTGTCTCAGTCCGTTCATGTTGATAAATCAAGTTGAAATTCCGGTAGAGAAGCTGATTGGGTATATTCAGTTGTGCTTTGTTCGTTTGTGTATGCATATTATGTTTTGTGAATTGTAACATCTCTGCTCCAACTCTTAGTATCACATCTCTTCTCGAGTACCTCAACTTGATATTTATTTTGTACCTTGTGTTGCATCTTCAATCATCTGGATGGAAAACGGAACGTCTTTTTGTCACCCTCAGTTGTTTGGAAGGCATATTGGTTAATTATCCAAATCTTCAGACAAAAAACTAGACTAGCGACCTTCCATCATGCAAAGCTCGTTTTATTTCTGTGGTCTGAATTTGAGAGAGAGTATTTAATTATGTAATGAGCTATTTTTCGAGTTATGATCTAAAATTATCTCAAAACGGTTATAATTTATGCTACTTTCGATTTGCCCAAATGCAGCCTCTTTCAGAACATTTTCCTCGTGACTGGAATGTATGTGAATGAACACTTGGTGAAGTGAATTGATTTGTAATGGAGTAGAAAACATTTCTAGATTGATGTCTTTCTAATAATTGATTCTTAAGTGCACATTCAGATGGCCCAATTTTTTTCCATAGCCAAAAGTGAAGATAATCGAGAAATAGCATACTCTTAACATAACTAGTAAAATCTACATAAAAAAAAAAAAAAATTGAAGTCTCTCCATCTAGATATACATGGGAAAATTCTAGACAAAAGAGTTAACTACCCCCACATCTCCACACAAAGGAGAATCAAATTCCCAACACTTTTTCCACAAGATAGGAAGAAGAAAACAAAGCAAATAAAGTCCTAGTGGAGTTGTGCCAAGATGAAATTCCCATTCCCATGACCCCATATGCCTAATCATAACAACCTTATAATAAAATACCATCCATACATCAGAAACCCTTAATCTCGACCGCTCATCAAGCCTGAAATGAAAAGGGTTAGGGAGAGGGACATAAACAAGGTAGGGCTTTGAACTAGTGTGACACTAGTGCCACTGCTGTCTGTGTTGGTGAAGCCACTTCCAGTTGGTCCCAGACCAAAACCTGGAGATCCAGTTGTAGTGCCTGGAACCATAGTCGTAGGGGTGCCTCCAGAGGTTGTCCCTCCAGCAGGAGTGCCCGGAACCATAGTCGTAGGGGTGCCTCCTGTGGGGGTGCCTCCAGCAGGTGTGCCTCCCACGGTTGGAGTTCCTCCAGTAGGTGGACTGGTGGAGGGGGTTGTGCCCGTGTTGCTACACAAAGTAAAGAAAAAAGAAATAATTAGCATCTATTTGGTGTTGATTAAAATCAGGTTCTTAGAAGAATTTGATAAAAGTTGATAAAATGAATGATTGAAAAGTTGTAAGTACCATGAAATATACGAGTAAATTAATGGTAAGAATTTCATAAAAGTTGATAAAATGTACAGTTGAAAAGTTGTTGATACCATGAAATATATGAGTAAAATTAATTATTGACTTTGACTTAACATTTTTAGTAGATTTTAATCTACAACAAGCATGAGTTTAATTTCATTAGACACATACAATGAAATTATATAGGTATGTTCAGTGAAAGAAAACCTAACTAGATGATAAGTGAACAGGCATTTGAGCGGAAAAAGTGGATTATATTCACCTTTGACCAATCAAAAAATTGTTTATCATAAACCAATCAGACATAGATTTATACATCCACATCAAGACAGCTTACATATGTTAATGAATAAGGGACTGATTTGGTACCAAATTTACTGAAAATGACCTTAGAATGGAATTGGATCTACCACCCTTAAAATATTTCTACTTTTTTTCAACTTGAAGTTAGCAAAAGTCATGTATAACAAATACTCACAAACCATCTCAGTAACAGTAATAGCAACTCAACTTTTAGAAAGGTGGGATCAAAATTAATATTGATTAAACTAAAACAGTATCTCATTTTTTTTTATTTTATTTTTGCCCAAATTCAAGAAACACAATCATCCACAATATTGAATTCATGTCCAAAAAACAGTTAACATCTTCATAAATTGGAAGATCTAGCAAAAAAATCCTTTGGGTAAAACAACAAACCTGGGACTAGATGGATACACACATCCAGAAGTTGAGGCTGTAAGTAATAATAATAATTAAAAAAAAAACCAAAAGGGTTAAAAAATCAGCTTATTTCAAGATAAGAAAATCTACTTTTGGAGGTATTCTTGAAAGACTTACAAGGAGGGGGAGATTGAGATACAGTTGCAGTGTTTGAAAAACTACAGCTCATAGGAGTTTGTCCCTTCTTCTGGTAATAGCTATTCACTGCATAGTTGCAGTGATCTTTGACAGTATTTGGGTTATAACAAGGGCCATTTTGCATTATTGGAGTACAATCTGCACCAGCTCCACAGGCATAATCTATGTTCTTCTGATAAACATCAGTACTCAACCCATCATTGCAAACACAATAAGCAGCATCTGCAAAAAAAGAATCGGTGGGGGGTGGAAAGGCAAAAATATTAGCTCAAACAAAAAAAAAAAAATCAACTTTTTCAAGAAACTGGAATCATAAGCCCTAATCTTGAACACAGAGATCAACCTTTCTACAAATCTTTAGTAACAAAGGGAAAAAAATGAAGAGATTTTGAGAAAAAATGACAAAAAAACAATATCCCAAAAAAAAAAGGAACTGTAGAAAAGATCAAGAAATTTACCTGAATGGCCAGTGATGGCGAAGAGAAACACTAAAAATAAAGCAAAAACAGCCATGATTATTTCGAGATCCTGAAGAAATTATAAGTGCTTAAAGAGTTCTTACGAGGAAGAAGTTCACAAAGATAAGAGGAAAAGATAGTGAGAGAGAATGGAGATTTCTAGACAGGGAGGAGAGTGACGGTGAGTACTGGCGTTTTATATAAAATACTGTCAGCATTTGGACAACGTATTATTAAGCCTGTAGAATTATATTTTTCAAAAATAAATAAAATTTATTTCCAATTTCACATTCGTTCATTAAAATAATTATATATATAATTTATTTATTTTTTCTCAATTTTCTAATCGCATATTTTTTTAAAAAATTACTAAAGAACCTATTTTTTCTCAAAATGAATAAATAAATAAATAGGGCTCAAACATGTCTAAGGTAATACTTTGTACAGTGCTCTGACTGTATTGTACTGTGTACACGTGTCGATATTTTCAAACGGTAACCAATGTGTATGGTCAGGACTTGACCCAATTTGGTTAAATTAACTCTCACCTTTTCTTTTCTCCTTTATTTTTCTCTGGAAAATTGTTTAAATTGGGAGAAGAATTTGTTTCAAATTTTTCTCTCTTTCTTTTCTTTTTACAAGAAATTGGCGATAAAATATATTATGACAACAACAATTAATTTGAAAAATATGTATTTCTATCCTGAGAGTCTTGTTACTTCTTGTCCGTAAACCTTTAAAATCAAGTTTGACGTTCACGTTTGTTAGAATACTGAAAAATTAGACAAATTACTTCTTGCAATGCATCGTGAAGGTATACGCAATTGAATGGATGATAAACGCGACAATGAAATAGGCGTTGGGTGATAAATGCGACATTGAAATAGGCCTTAGGTGGACTATCTACATGCGTGCACTTGATAAAAAATGGAAGAAGAAAACGAAGTTTCCAGATTTAGAAATATGATATAAGCGAGCAATTACATTAATGAGCTTGTTTGACTTAGCCAGGAAATGCTACAAAAGTAACGAAAACTTTCTTTTCACGACAATGAGATCCTTTTAACTACGGGAAAAAGATAATTATTTTATTCAATTTTAACAACAAAGGTCACTTTATCTTCGAAGCACTTGTTGATACGAAGATCAGAGCAGAAACTATTTTCAATTTAATTGATATTTACTGTGAACACATTTAATATCCAAGATAACAATAACTAAAGTTTCAACTTTTTTACTTCTCGCAGCTAACAGTATGAAAATTGTAATTAACAGAATTAAACGTCATTACTGTAACTATATTTATATATTTTTGAAGTATTTAAAATATTAGGGATGAACTTTTTTGTATTTTACTTCTGGTTGGTGTCGCTATAACACAGCACTTACTCTTATCAGCATCCGATTCTCTCATCCTTGGATGTCATTCTTCTTCTACTATATTATATTTCAAAAAAGTAAATGAAATTATAATTGATTTAAGTTAAGAATCCGTACAATGTAAATTTTTGAAAAATAGATTTTGTGAATTTTCATCATGTCCATGTTTTATTCTTTTTGAAAAGTCTGATTTGATGAAATCCTTCGAAAACAGATTGTTCAGTCCGAACAATAACAACTCGATGTGTCGTAGATGTGGAATTGAGTTTGAGTCTAAAATCAAAAATTTTAATAGTATCTGTTCAATTTGTAAAGCGTAAACTTTACTCTAGTAACTATCTATTATTCATGTTTAATTTTTAGACGCGTGAATCTCGAGTAGTATTTTGTGGACTTAAATTGAGTAGAGTGCTTGAAAAAAAATCCAATCACTAGGAGGAATTAAAAAAAAAATGTAGCTCTTGAGAAATAATGAAAAAACATACATTTCAAGAGGAAAAACAAATTTGCAGACAGAAATGAGGTTTATTTTGCATAATAACATTTTAAAATTAACGTGGGATTGTGTTAATCTAAACTCGGAACAGTCGGTGGATTTCTTTCTTTTACTTTTTATTTATTTATTTTTTAGAGTAATGAAGGAGGACACTCATATTCCTTTTTTAGTAAATTGTGATATCCACGATACTGTGTACTTTTCGTAGAAGATTAGCCATCGTGATTGATCATGCACCGACCACGTGGTAGTTAACAAACTTATTTTGGTGAAATTAATATAGTTCATAAATTATTTTATTTAGTGCTTGTTTGGAAAAACTTAAAAAGTTGATTTCAGTGTTATCTCAATAATTAATTTCATGTGATCCACAATTTTTATAAATTTCATAATTAAATATTTCACCAACTTTTATCAAAATTTTTGTCAAACAACTTCGATATATAAGTCTATGTCTTATAGAATTTCGACGTGATAAGTGTTGACATAAAAATCGTTTTACACGTCATCTAACTCATGAACCAAATCTCTACAGTTTGCAAAATTTTCAAAGGTTAGTGAACCATATTACTAGATGTAGGGGTGATAGACATGGTGTCGATCGAGCCAATTATGGTAGATGTAATAGTAACTTGGCATTCTTTTAGCAAGTTGAATTAGTGTTTGGATAGAACTATTAATCATTGTCGATAAGGTAAACTGTCTGATTCTGTATAATTTTGACAAAATCTTAATCCCTCTATTATAATATGTTGAGTTATAGGTGTTCGAAGTATGCTAGTACTAACTTGAGCATATGTGTTGATTTGACGAAAGTGGCACCTCGACTTTGTTCTTGCTTTTATAATAAATGTTGATCTAGTTGCGATTGATTTCACAATGTTATGAGTCTTATAGTTTCCATTTTATCTTTTGACCTTAATGTTATGTATCTCGTCACATCGAGTCTATGAATTAAGTTACAGTAGTTTTACCATTTTAAATTTCACGGATCTAACGTTAAACAAAAGAGTGCTTTTGAACATGTTTTTTTCTATTATATCTTTTTATAACAATCTTTTCTGTGCTGTATTTTTAAAGATAAAACTTGATTTTATTGTGTTTTAAAAGGAAAAATAGTTGAAACTATATATGAGCTACTTATGAAAGATGCTTTTGCAAATCTCCATCTATTGCAGTCACTAAACCCATGTTGTTTTGCCCTTTTTACTTCCCCTAAAAGCCTTTGATTAGTTTCAAAATTCTCCCCAAATAAACAAGATGCTTGGCCAGGTACAAAAAGTTTACTTGCAAACAAATGAGTAAATTTTAAAATAAATAACTATTTATATCAAATTACAGATAAATAATTAAAAGTTAAGTAGGAGTAGCTTTCAGAATAAATAAAATTTATTATATAAAACTTAGTTATGAAAACATATTTGGAAAAAAAATAAAGAGTAATGTTATTCAACGAAATTGGTGTTAAGTACTTGTTCATGTGATTGGAGGTCACCATCCAATAAAATTTAGACATATTTTTATTCTTTGACTCCGCTACCACATAATCTTCGAGTAATAATGATACATGTACATAATAGTTAACATAGAAATGAGAAGTCAAAAAGAGAGTTTTTCTTTTATTTTTTTGGTTGAAAAAATTCTGATATCTAACCACGTGTAAATCATTATATACATATGGCATAACAGAATTTATAGTTAGAACTAATGGGACTAAGTAATATTATCCTTACTTAAAAGATTAGACAAATGTTCGGTGGACGATGAAATATCACCACAAAATTGTAACTTTTGCATAATGATAAATAGTGAAAATGCAAGTGATTATTAGGAAGTAGAAAGTTGTAAAGAATGGTACCCACATTTTTGTATTTGAAAAGTATGACTAATCATGAAAGTTTGTTTATGTTAGGAAGTTTTCATATTCGTTTAGCATATAGAGATGTACATTGGGACCTACCATTTGATCATACAGCTAATCCCACATCCTCAATCATCATTTAATTGGCACTATTAGTTATAACAAAAATCCACGAAGATATATAATTTTACTGAAAGCCAATAACAAAGTTTAATTCTTCTTGTTCATTTTTATTTCTCAAGTAACCTCATGACTCAGATTGAGCATAGAGTTGTCGGACCGTGTTGTCAAGATCTAAATTTTAGATGTCTCAGTGTAGGTCGTCTATTGACATGGCAAGACACGTGACAAGAAAATATGAGACCAAATCCATAGTCTTAAAACACTTAGATCTTGACATAGCTTGAATTTTTAAGTGGATTATCTCAAGTACGTCTAATATTCGCATCATATTTCAATAGTTCAATCTTATATGTAAACGTATTAGAAATATGTTTATATGATGTGACTAGTACATATCCATTATTAAAACAAGTTTGATAGTGGTTAATTTTTCAACTTGAATAGGGTGAACATAATATTTCAGGTACTAATGTTAACTTATATTTTCGATAGGGCAATTTACATTGTACAAAATCGTTTTTCTCTCTCCAGACAATAAATTAATCTCTAATCTCAATCAATTTAAATTTGTCACATGAATCTTGTATTATCGTTCTCTTCTTTTCATTGTAATATTTGTTGGAAGATGTAAAAGAGCTTGATTTTTAATAATTGCAATACAATGTATTTATTTTGATTTTTTCCTACTTCTACCTAATTCTAGTGAAATTGTAGCATTCTTACTTGCGTAAATCTTTTTCAGTTTATGGAAAATATATATATTAAAACGATCTAAGTCACTGTTCTGTTAATACCACCTTCACAATTTATTCTAATAGTATTTTCTTTCCGTTGACTTTGCCAAACGTGGTTGAACTATCTCGTTTCCTCTTTATTAATCGAGCTATAAAATCGTCAAGTAGTTTTAAGTGTATTGGAATTTCAAATAGATTTTTAAACAAGTCTGGATTAAATACACTAGTGATCCCCAAGCTTTCAGCAATGTTTGTCTTTCACACTTTATTTGGTTTCAAAACGAACACTGAACTTAAATATTAGTTACTCATTGAACTTAAACGTCTATTACAATTTAATCATTTCGTCCATTTATTTTACTTTGACTAGTGAAAAAGCTAATATAATAGTCTAGTTGATGTATACATTTCGTCCATTTGATAGCCTAGATAGCAATAGCAAAACTATCACGCTATATTTAGTCAACTAGCCATTCAGAAAACAAGGCTCGAGTTGGCCAGCCCGCACAAACTGCAGCCCTGGATGGTCCAACCAACCTTTAAACATTTGTCACGGTATGAATCAAGTTTGTACAAACTCCTCTTGTGGTTGAAGATTTCTATTTCTCCTCCGTTCTCTAGTTGCCATTCTCTCACTTTACCTTTCAAATGTATCTGCTAAGCCCTCTATTCATCATTCTTTCCACGTATTTTATTGAATTTTGAACAAGTGGGAGATTGTTGGAATTGTTGTTCGAAACCAATAAAAACGAGTTGGAATAATAATTAGAAAAGGAAGCCAAAATCTTGATCTATGCGACTGCATAGATCGGTACATATGCGACCGCAAGTGAACGTGCAAGGATTTCAGCCTCTGCATCTGTTCCGTCTATGCGATCGCATAGGATTCTTCTATACGGTCGCATAGAAGAAATATATGACCGTTGGATTGCCATTCTTGTTTAAATTTTTGGTGGTTATTTGTGAAAAGTTGCAAACTTTTCATGATTTTTTGGCGTCATTTCGTGGGTATTGATGGTTATCTATAAATAGATAACATGAGATCAATACAAATAAATTGAAAAACATTATTAAATCCAATATTGAGATAAAATCATCATTCCAATACAAAGAATCAATATTCTTTCATCCATACTCAGATATCCCCTAATGTTCTTAAGTTTTGGTAGAAAACACAAGTGGTTAAGTGTTTTTCATTACAATGTTTGATAAATCTTACAAATCATTTGCCGGGAAACCCTTTAAGCACCAAATTCATCGAGATGCGGCAAATATCGTTTGAGAACAGCGATATCGTATTTGAGCCTTTTGATTCTTCTATGAAATTGTTGATCATTTATTTCCTGGTTTTGGTTCGTGGCTTTCCTCTCAAATCTTTTTGTTGACAATCAATTGAAGATGTTGATTATTATTTGTTTCCTGATTTTCTCCAACCTCATTCAAGTGGAAATGATTTCGTTGATGTTCTTGATCGTTTGTTCATTGGTTTCTTCTCCAACTCTTTGTGTATAAGAGCGATGATTTTCCCAAAAATCTTAAACGATATTTCTGCGATGGAGAATGGAATCACCAAGGCTTCAATGAAGTGATGAAATCCGGTAAATTATTACCTTGTCTTCTTAACTATTTCGGTAAGTCGAATTTTAATTTCGATTTCATGAGTATAAATGGTACGTATTGATATAAATATAGTGTGCACATTATCGATATGATATCTCCAACATTCTTAAGATGGATTTTTGTTTATTGTGCATAAAAATATTCTGTTTAAGTTGAGATACGTACATAGAGTATCATGTATTGGAATTTATGCAGCATAGAGCATACATGAAATCAAATAATGAAAATATGTTGATGAAGATCTTGTATGCATATTAAATTACATTTGCAATAAGGATCATGATATTGTATTAATATATTTAAATCATACTTTTGATGTATCATGAATATGGTAAAAAATGTTCTATTGTAACATTTGAAATAGGAAAATTCACGTTTCATCAGTTTGTTGAATGATGCGTTAAAATAATATTTATGTTCATGGGTAATGAATTTGTGTATTGTAGTGATTAAATGCACATAATAGATAGTGATTCTATAACATGGAATCATTCATTTATGTTTGAATTCATTTTATATTGCTTTGTAGACAAGCAAACCATTGTGCATATCTATATTGAAGTTTTGTGCACGGTTGATCTATGTAAATGCTTATTACATTGTGCATTAATGATATGAAATGACTTAAGGATACATGCTTTAGTGAAATATTGTTTTCTCACTTAATTTGAAGAAAGTTATTGATGATATCTTTTGATATGAAAGAATACTCTTGAATTAAGAATACTCTTGAATTATTATACGGCAATTTAAGTGTACTTCTATAAATTGCAAATAAGGGTTTGCGACTTTAAATATGTTGATAAAATCTGTGCATAATGCATGTTTGATTCCATGATCATTTATTTATGAAGCATGGTTTCACAAAGTAGTAAAATAAATATATATTCATTCCGCGAATATAGATGAAAATGTTTGATAATATTTGGTGACATTAAGTATGGGTTTCATGATCATCAAGAATACATAGAATCTCTTACTTATGGTTCATTATTCTAAGAGATCACCATTTTCGAAAACTATAGAAATATGTGTATTGTGGTACATTCGTGAATTTTATTCAATAGTTTTTATGAAATATAATTGCACGTTTAGAATTATGAATTTATTTTCGTTTGTTCATAATTCATTTTCATGAACCGGTGCATATAAATGTGTTTATATAGTTGAAAGTAAGTGACTTTGAAAAGGAAGTCATATGAGTTTCAATATGAAATTTGTGTAGCAACCATGTGTGTGTGATATATTTTGCTTTATCAAACAACGTGTACATCTATTGGTACATGCATTGGCTTCCATTCATTTATTGCACGATGATTTGGTGGAGATACCCTTTATCCTGATTAAATAATTTATATAAGTTTATTATATAAACTTTAAACTGGTATACTTTGTGTTCTTTTGAAAATCAAACATGTCTTTGAAAAGCATGACTTTTCATGAAACAATGATTTTACATTTTGGTTGTTGATTGAGGACTTAGAATTGAAAGTACATGTGTGTTTTTAAGGTTATTATAAACTAGAGCCTCTTTGTTGTCTAAATATATTTTCAAAATCGATTTTGGCGACAATGGGTCTACTGAATGTTGATTTGTCAATATAGAATTGATTGTTTCTTATATGAAAGTGCATGTGCTTTCACAAGATATTGACATTCTTAGTCGTAGTATATATTGACTAAGATTGAATAAACTTAT
>CAIGRK010007910.1:0-10683 GCA_903798315.1 Fraxinus greggii | reverse complement strand
CCAAAATACCACGAGCCAAGCTCGAGCACGCGGCTCGTGCGAGCAAGAGCCGAGCTCGTACGAGACTCAGCTCATTGCCATCTCTATTCACAACCAATCACAATAAACACATAATTGATCACAAAGGATCACCACAAATAAATCTGCGCACACCAAAGACCAACACCACAACCCACGACCACTCACCACCACCTCCACGCCAATGCACCACCACTACCACCTTCAACTCAAGTTTACCTTCACCTCAAAATCCACAACAACAATCACCATCACCATCAATTCCACTAACACATTCAACGAACACCAACCACCACCATCATCGACATCACACCATCAACAAAACCACCACCAACAGTTTTAGAAAACACAAGACTCGAACTATCCACCAGTTACGATGCCACATCCTCCTCCACTTTCAAACACACCTCAAAAATCCACCACCACCACCTCTACAATAAAATAAAACAAGCGAGAAGACCCAAATCACCGCTGCCACCTCCTCTTCTACAGTCAAATCACCACCACCGTCACCTAAAATCATCGTCGCCCATATAAATCACCTTGTATAAATTCGCGTTCATGTCCTAATCACTATTATCTTCCAGATCTGATCCAATAACCTAACCCAAATCACCACCACCTTTTCCAATAATCACCAAGAAAATCACCCTTTCACTATGGAAGAATTATAGAGAGAGAATATGCAGAACTCGCTGGACATAAGAAAATCACCCTTTCACGATTTTTATTTACCTTGTAAATCCTCAAAAAGTAGATCGGACCACTCAGATCACATAGCGCCACCAACACTTGCATCACTACACCGCCACCGTTGTACCAAAAACACCACACACAGTCTGACCACCCAAATCACACGCCACCACCATGATCACGTGCAATGCTCTACCACCACCACTACAACCTAACAACATGCTTGATAATGTTGTTCCATGGAAGTAATCGCCTTGAGGAGGCAAATTGGCCAATGGGAGGTCGTTATGATAGTGGGGCCTGCTGGTTGGAGCGGCGGATCTAAAGTTTTCACCTAGAGTCACTATCAATTTGACCATTTTTGGGAGGGGAGATGCGGTGGCGTGAATTCGGTAGGTTAATAGGGCCGATCGAGAGAGCAAGTTTGCCGTCGGTGAAGGCCGTGAGTGGGATACGTGCTCGGTGGTTCTTCCCCGACCTGCTTTTTTCTCACAACAGCAACTGTATTCCATTTGTTTACAATTAGAAAGATAAAAACCATGTATAATGGAAGCTATTTACTGTGGTTAGGTAGGTGGGTGTGGTAAGGTAACCTGTGTGCAAATTTTTAAAAGTGGGGATGGGTGGGTGCATAGTGTGTATAATATGATTTTAAATTAAAAAATATTTATAACCTGATTTTTGAAAGAAAACAAGTTATACCTGAATTTTGAAATTGAAAATTAAAATGTAGGAGTGAAGGTAATTTTCCGTATTTATAATGTATATGAATATGATATATCCATTTCTGATTTTCCTCAGCCCGCTCCAGCAGCAAGGGAAGACTGAAGAGAGCCAAAGAAGAGAGGAAGCAGCAGCGCTGTGGCCGCCGGCTGGTGTCTCCATTTCTCCACCTCTCCAACTCCTATCCTGCGATTTTGACTGGTGAGCAATTGTACGCCCTTTTCCTTCTTGAATCTCGTTTTTGTTTTTAGTTGTTCTGTGATAAAGAAATGAGAATTGTGATTTATGATAAATAATTTACGTTGTATGAGTTATAATTTATCGTTTATGAGTTTTGATTTGTGATTCGGGAATTTAGGTTTAGGAAATTTCAAATTAGGGATAAGTGAAAAAATTAATGGAGAAGATGTTGGTCTCAATGCACCGTGTTTTAAATCAATTTTAATTGAAAAATAAATTGGGGCATTTTGCAAATTATGGAGCGATTTTTTCAACCAGAGCGATTTCTTGTACATATGCAAGTGTTTTTAGCTATATTTTTATTAACGACTTTTATTTCATACCCAAAGTTACAGGAAAAACAATATTTTTTTCACAGAAAATTAATAAATGTTCAGTTGATATAGCAATAATTTATAAGTTATTAGCTAACATTCTACGAAATTCTTTCACTGTCTACGTGAACGCCGAAGACTAGCTGAGCTGACTAAAGTTGTCTTTAAATTTTGAAATACTGTTTATGGGAAGTTGAATTGAGGTTGCAACGCAACATCCAATTTACCATTAGGGTTCAAAAAAAATTAGCTTTTATAATCATTAGTAATATATGAATCTCAACACTGTCAGATGCTTACTTAAATGAAAGCTTTTCATACAGCCACTTAATGTCATTAGTTAGATTACTAACTTCTAACAATTCTCTATCGTAATNGTTAGATCTCGCAAGATAACATTAATTATTCAATATTGGGCCCACAAAAAATCAATCGTATGTACAAAAGCTACATCAGATAAGGGTTAAATTACTTATTGACATCTTAATAAACTTTAATTCTCAATAAGTACGAGCGATAAAAGATTTCATTTCTTTGTAGCATTTTGACTTGTAATTCGAAATCTTGCAATAGTTATCATGAAGCTGTAAATATTTGTTTGGGCACAACACTATTACGATCGTTGAGTCAACGGTCAATGTTTGACCTCCGCCCTAGTTGACCTCCGGACCTGGGTCCGCCCCTACTTAGCAGACTTATAAGTTGAAAATTCTCGACTTATCCTACTTATAAGTTGAGCTTATGAATTTTGATTCGTGTAGTTTATGATATTTTAACTTATAAAAAAGCAATTGTTTTGGCAAACATACTCTTCGTAAATGTCTTATTAAGAAGTAAATATAGTACCACTGCACACACAGAAAACAAAAAGAAAGAAATTAAAGTTTTGAAAAAGAAATGGCCATGCAATTCAGGGTCAATTAACACACCGACAATCCCTTTCAAAGCTCTCAACGTGTATCCTAATTATTTAAAGCAGAAAAATCCTAAAAAGTCCCATTTAATGCATTGTTAGATCCCATTCCAATACGGCCATTATTCTTTCTTTACGTACACTGAGAGAGAGAGATGGGCAGAAGATCTGGGGCTTGCTTGAGATGTTGTTTGCTGATACTTGCAGTGGTATCTGCACTTAGTGTATCTGGGCCTTCTTTGTATTGGAAATTCAAGAAGGGTCTGGCAATGAAAGGCGTTTCAGCTTCTTGTACTCCTTGCATCTGTGATTGTCCATCTCCTCAATCCCTTATTCAGATTGCCCCTGGTATGTGCTTTTCAGCTTTTGGACTCTTTTCTGTTCTAATGTCGATTTTAAACAGGCTTTATGAATGAATTTAGCATCCGGGTTCTCATGATTTTTGTGGTTATGTTATAATATGTTGTTTTCCATTGATTTTACAAGGCATTGTTGGGTAGTTTAAGATTTTATGTATTTTAGCTTATAATTTCTTTATTGATTCGGAAGAATCCGATCTGTGTACCGGTTTCTTTTCTTTTCTTGACCAGGCATTAATACATGGGAAAGTGAATATTATTTTCACTCATTTGTTGGACACAATAATTACATGCTGCTTATTAAACCAGTGGCATTGACATTATTTGTCTTGGATTTCGGGTGTAAGAAGGGCTTTTCCGAAGCTAATGCTTCATTTAGAAGAGAAGTACTTGATGTGGAATGGACTTAATTCATTTTCGACCAGGTTTAATCTGTAAAGAACAAGCATAATGAATGATAAACTGTACTCTTTTGAGGGTGTAATTCGCTTGATGTTAAAAGGAGCAAATTAGATAAGTGTGCTGGTTACATTCTGCAGAAAATTGGGAAGGAAGAAGAATTTGTATAAATTGTTAAAAAAATATGCCATTCATTCTTCTTAGTTCCTTACACAGACATTATTTTTACAAATTTCCATGGATTTGACGTGATATTGTTGCAAATCTTCGTGAAATCAGGGAGTGGACAATCAAAGAAACTAAGAAGACTGAAGTATCAGTGGATTCTTTGACTCTAGTATGTAAAGTAATCAGTGAAATTTGAAAACCATATCCTTATTTACATTGTTTGGGAATCAAACTAGCTTCCTCATTAATGCTATATATCCTAATATAGATCCTTCTCAAGGTCTTGTCAAATTTTGACCTCATTCGTGGTTCTCTACAAGGATGGCAAAACTTTTTAATGATATCCATCATTTTATGAGGTTCATGCAGTTGTGAGTTATTTGATTTTGTTGTCTTGATGAGTCCTGCCACATTGGTAGTAAAGTTTCCCCTATAATTTTACTAAAAGAAGGCTGGCAAGCCTTGCCACGCGTCTTCCTTGGCGTTTTGGAAATGAAGCTCTCGCTCGAGCGGCAGGATTATCCGGAGAATTTTAATTCGCATTTTTAAAGTTTTTTATCCGACTCATTCAACCGTAAACCTACAGTATAAATATCAGCACGCCTCTGAACGGTTTTTTCCAATATTGAATATTGAGAGGACACATACTGCTTCATATCTATTTCATCAAATTCATTCATAGCTTTCAATCTTGATTGTTCGATTTGTTCTTGACGGTGAAAACATCACGCCCACTTAATCCAAATACCAAATTGCTACTTTCTAAACATCTATCAGAGTTTTGAAGATCAAGAGAAGGTGACTGGAGTTTCAGTTTTTGGAGAACGCGGAGTTCTTCTTTAATCCACATGAGATAGATGAATTCATAAAGTCGGGAGTTGGCGCAGGAGCACGCAATATGGGAAGACTTTGAAAACTACAGCTGGGAGTTGGTGCAGGAGCACACAATCCAGGAGGGCTATGAGAATTGCAGTCAGGAGGTCGGAAAGTACTAATGGTAGTCGTGTCTGGTGGGCTGTAAGTTCATAATTCGTTTGTACTGGATTGTTGATTGGCAAATTATCGGGAGTTTTTACTCAATTCGAGTTCCTCGGTGATCATTCTGTTGTTACTATTTTCATAGAACTGCGGTAATTCAACATAGAAAAATCGGACTGTTGATTAATCATGTAGAAATAATTAAAAGTGATTTGTTGCTATTTAATTATTAATTTTTAATTCTACATAATCACCTATTCACCGACATCTAGGTGTAGTTTGGCTCGAATCTCGTAATTTCACTATTCATTGGAGAGAAATAATCTCTTGCATTAAACATCTCTCTCTTTTCCTTTATTTATACCATGGGCCACTTTTACAATCTCATTTATATCAATTAACTAAAAGCCAAGCCAAGCAAAGTCTCTTGTCTGCTAATTCAATTTGGCCGAATTAGAGAGGGCCTTCTCTCGTTCATTTTCTTCTGATCAGAATAGCCAAGTACTTAGTCAAATGGTCCCTCTATCTAATGAATCAATNGGAGAGAAATAATCTCTTGCATTAAACATCTCTCTCTTTTCCTTTATTTATACCATGGGCCACTTTTACAATCTCATTTATATCAATTAACTAAAAGCCAAGCCAAGCAAAGTCTCTTGTCTGCTAATTCAATTTGGCCGAATTAGAGAGGGCCTTCTCTCGTTCATTTTCTTCTGATCAGAATAGCCAAGTACTTAGTCAAATGGTCCCTCTATCTAATGAATCAATGGCCACTGATTCGGTTCAATGCTCTCTAGTGCCTTCACAAAATCAATAACCAAACATCTCATCAAGGAACAAATAGAAAACAACCAAACATCTCACCAAGGAACAAATGGAAAACCCATGGAGCTGGAACAGTAAAAAACGTGTGGAGGTTTAGCCCCTTGCTGTCAAAAGAAGGGAAAGTGTTTAATGTCTATGTGGTATCGAACTCTTAGCTATGAAACATCCTTTTATGCAGTATTTCCCTTTCCCCAGATGGTGCCCGGAAAAAATAATAATAATAAAAACAGCAACAAAGAGTAAGCATTGAAATGATTTCTGGGATTCATAACAAGATAATAGTATTAGCAGCTTTGAGGTCATTTTCAGTATCCTACTTTGTATGTTTTTGCTTTCAGATTGCATGTTTGACTACTAGATGCATTATATTTGGTTCGGTCTTGTTGGGGACTAGAAACTTAATTTGCATTAACACTTTCGACTTTTTTCTTTTGCAGGTTTGGCTAATCTTTCTGTCCCTGGTGAGAATTCTATGCGATAAAAAAGAACTTCATTTTACGCTTCCCCTTTCATCCAGGGAGAAATCTGGGACGGGATCTGCATGGGAAAAAAAAACTTGGACTTTGATGTTCATTTGTGATAATATTAAAATATTTACAGTTGGTAAAGAGCTGGCACGAATGAACTTGGGAAATAAACTTAGATTGCTTTTACATTCTTGCATGTTATAAAATGGTTCCAAAATTTTGGAAGTTGGCACCGAACTGGCCTTGTCTGCCTTGTAAGGTGTCGTCTCTGTTCTTTCTCGTTTCGAGTATCCTAACTCATTGCCTGGAGATAAAATTTGAGCAATAATGTTATGAAAAAGACAAACCCTCAATTCATTGCCTTGATCATTCTAGCAATTAATGGTAAACTCTAGTTGATGATGGACCCAGGTAGCATCATTGGGTTGGGATCATAATGGATTAGATGCCATTGTCAAGAAAAAAGGGCCAGGTTCAGTACTGAACTCGGAAATCTTTTGCACATAAAACATTGATAATTCACTAATGACGCTAAATCCTTTGTGATAAAATTGCCTAACTGCATGTTGTTGACAGTGCAGCTTGGGTGGGATTTCTGGTAGGAATTATATCTCGTTTCAGTGATTTATATATTGGACACAAATATTACGAGGAATCCATGAGCATGAGTTCGAGTTCATCATTTTAATGCCTTTAGGTATCATCTTATGATTGAGTGTTTCTACATTTGTCGTGAAATCATGATGTATACTAAATTTTCATTGCAATAGATTGCGGAAAAGACGACCCTGATCTGAAGGAAGAGATGGAGAAGCAGTTTGTGGAGTTATTATCAGAAGAACTTAAACTGCAAGAAACTTTCAGCGAAGAGCACTCCCAATAAATGAACATCACATTTGGGGAGGCTAAAAGGCTGGCATCCCAATACCAGAGGGAGGCCGAGAAATGCAATACTGCCACAGAAACGTGTGAGGCAGCCAGAGAACGAGCTGTGGCACTGCTCACAAGGGAAAAGAAGGTAACCATTTTGTGGGAACAAAGAGCTCGACAACTTGGTTGGGAAGGCGAATGATTACTACTAACAACTTAAATATCTAATGTTCTATATGAAATCAATGTATGCTCAAAACTTAATTTTTTTTTTTTTACTATATTTTCTGTTGTGGACTCCCTCTCTTTTTCTATAGATAAACAGCTTTCAAAAGTTTTGCAAACAATTTTTTGATCTGTCTGTGTATAGGATTTTGTTTGATCGGTATTCCTTCTATTAAGAGTAATTAAGGATTTCTAATCTACTAGCCTCAGCACTACCTTCAAGAACTGATGATCAATAATTTGTATGTTTTTGAATTCTTTTGATTATTTTGGAGGATGATCAGTAATGAAATTTTATTCTCTTGAAAGTGGTTGAACATTTTACCATGTGCATGTTCAAATTTCCTTAATCCTGATAAGCTTTTGGGACGTCTTCTCTTATTGATCGATATATACGCATTTGTATTTGTATTTGGATGAAGGTTTAACTGTGTTGAAGATAAAGATGCAAGGCTATCATAGTTATTTTAATTTGAGCCCAAATATGGACGGTCGTAAAGATGCAAGGCTATCAATAAAAAGTTGATAACTTGTACATGTTTTATAAAGTGAAATAATAATAGTTAGATTCATATCCACGACACGTCGTATATCATTTGATATCGTGTATCAAACATGTAAAATATCATTTCATCCACGATTTGATATGCTTTCATCAGAATGGGCATTCTGATTCCATGATCAATTATTATGCTTATAATTCATTGATTGATGATTTTTATGAAGAATTGTGCAATTTGTTTGTTAATCCTTTATATGATATGATTTTGGTTGTTTGTTCTATATTGTAAAATTCTCTTGACTGGTCCTTTCTTTGTCGTCTACTCTTTATTTCTTTTACATGTTCGTTCTCCTTGTCTAGCTTGTTAAGAAACCACGAGGCAATTTCCTCTTAAGGGTGAAATTTCTAGAAACATGCACGACATCATCGAACGAAATAAAATGTTTCTCGAAAGGTAACATTAATTAAACTTCTCGCCAAGTATATTTTCAATTTTTTGGATTGTCCTAAGGTATCTAAAACTGAAATCGAGGAACAAATCATGAGAGTTTTGTTCCATCACTTCATATATTTCTTCACTTTCCGTGCCATTCAACTTTTCATAAGGTTTTGATTTCACCTTCCTCAATGTATAGATACAAATCAAATACAACTATAACAAATTATTAGCTTAAGTATAAATTATTAGTGTCCAATTTGTTCATAGAATTCACAATTTGACGTGCTAAGGGGTGATTGAAAAAGATCTAAGGACTTGTTCGGTACGACTTAAAAGTCAATTAAAATTGAAAATATAGTCGTTATTGGATCTCATTCGTCTAATAAAAGTCAACAACAACCACTCATTTTTCAATTTTAATCTGATTTTAATATCTACCGAACACATCCCAAATATATCAAGGGATACACATCTCCACGTAATTAAGCCAAATAAAAATAATTGAGGGAATCGGAACAAATGGTCTCATTTCCTAGTAGCTTTCGAAAAACAATTTTGCTAGGTGTACATCAAGTTTAACATTGTAGTGAGATGACAAATTTTTATACATGGATTTTAACAATATTTTAAACAATTAATGACATAGATTTTGACATATCTTGAAGTTTCAAACTTAATGTACACAAAGAGTGTACAGTAGTTTACTTCTTTGAAAAATGGCCAACATTTGTAAGATTTGACTAGCGTTTTTTGTTTGGAAGGAGACTATAAATTAGGAATTAAACTTGAGGGTGATTACATTGACATGATAACTTTTTAGAAGTATTCACATTTTAATTACATTAAAGGTCCTTAATCTTTAATTATTTTTCCTATTCAAGTGATCGACTTTTTATATTATTATTCTCAATCTTCCATTACCAAGTTCATTTTGTCTCTAATGACAATTTTCATCCAAATCTTCTGTTTATTGCCCATTGTAAATAACTTTTTATAGTATTATTCTCACACTTATTTGAGTGTAAGCAAGAAACTTACACTTAGAGGGGGGGAAAAACACTACAGAAAATAAGTAAAAATTATTTGTGGGGTCACTTGACCCATCATGACCCCATGTGGGTCCGTCCATGTTCAAGAGCAATACGATTAAAGGGAAAATCATAATCATGTATGTGTGTACATATATTTATAGCGGTTCGCTCTCTCGATATGAAAGCTATATTTAATTTGATATTGTCAATTTTCTTGCGCGATGAGAACAAATTTACAAGACTTTGTTCCTCGCCCATTTTATCCCTTCACATGCATAATAAGCTAAAATCTTTTGGAAAATAGCGATTTGTGTCCATCACTCAAGTTGGGATATGAAAATACAAAAATTAGCCTCCTATTTATAGGTGGATTTTTGTAAATTTTTATTGATTTTTTAATTTAAAATAGCCTCTAACATTTTGATGTGAAATATTACCTTGAAATCATCAACACCTGATATTTTCATTTTTTTTAATATTCGGCATAATGCAGAGTTACTGTCGAATATTTATTGATAATTTTTTGACAACTACTGGCGAGTTTTATCAAAAACAAATTCATATCTTTACAATTTTAATTGTCAGATAAAATAGTTAGATGTTCGTGTCCATACATTGATAGAGCTTCACTTCATCTTTTTGGTCATAAGTTGAGTCTGAATTAATCTCTCTTTAGCATAAGTTGGATTGGAAATAATCTCGTTATTGATAAACTCGTGTCCAATTTCCAAAAAAAAAATCCAGGCGCCTTCTTCATTTTTTCCCCGTGGACGGCGAGTCGACGACGAACATGAAGCGCAGATCTAGCACGGGTGGCCGCGGGGCTGGCCAGACATTGGATCCGCCCCTGCTTACAGTTATTTTAGTTTGGAACCAAAAATAGTCAATCACGACGTCCTATATAATATAATTTAATACAACGTACCAAACATGTATAATATCATTTTATCCATTATCCGAATCCAATATGCTTTCATTAGGCATTCATCTTGCATCTGATATTATCTCAAAATAATTAATACATTAAATTGGACATAGTAGTATATTTTATGTTTTTAGGATTGTCCTGGAAGAATCTAAAATCGATGAACAAATCATAGAGTTTCAGTTCCGTCAATTCAATTTTTCTTCACTTTCCACGCCATTCAACTCTTCATAGGCTTTGATTTCACCGTCCTATACAGTTCCAGATCCAAATCGAATACAACCAAAATAGTTATTAGCTTAAGTATAAATTATTAGTGCCCAATTTGTTCATAGAATGTAAAATTTGACATGCTAAGGAGTGATTGAAAAAATTGCCATTTTTGCTGCTAGCTTTTGAAAAATGGCAACACTTTTAAGATTTGACTATATGGCCTTTTTCGTTACTATAATATTCTTGGAATTGAACTAACGCACTGTTTGATAAGCTTACAATTTCACGGAAATTCCCACCAATTCACATGTTTGATGAGCAAACAATTAATGGGATTTTCCAGATTACGGCTCCTTTTTTATTTTTTTATTTATTTTTTTT
>CAIGRK010007870.1:0-10187 GCA_903798315.1 Fraxinus greggii | reverse complement strand
AAACAGTTTATTTAACATGCATGGCATATTCATTTTTTTATTAGAAGTATGATGTGACGTTATTTTGATGATGTGCTACACCATAGAGTACTCCAGACGGTGCAGAATTTGTTTATTGATTTATGATATATCTCCAATTAAAAAATTTAAAGCATTTGAAATCTTCTACAGACGTGTATTCGTACCTTTCTATTGTGGGAGACAAATATTTAAGATGATTTAACATTGTCTCACATTTTTTAGTTGGGTGTATTACTCAATGACCTGTCTCCTGTACTTGTGTTAATTTCAAATATGTTTGCATATAATAGTTTTAATACGTTCTAATGACTTCTTGAAAATGTAAATAACCCTACTTCAGTCCAAGAGACTTTGAGATGACAAGTTGGCAACGTGCTTGAGCCACGTTATTTTGAAAGAATGTATTTTGAAATAGTAGATTGATGGAGAACGTGTGATTGAAAAAGAAGGAAAAATTATTGATGTGATGAGAAATATTATTTTATTAAAGAATGTATGGTTGAAAATGAATAGAAAAATGAGAATGAAAATTTAAATGTGGTTCAAACATAGACTTACTTCTTTTAAATGAATTCTTCTCACATAAGAAAATAAAAAGTGGTACGACCCTAACATCTTCCATTAAAGATACCTATTATTATTTTATTTATTTTTTTTCTGGGTGAAAGAAATTAGATAGCTTATACAAGTTCCCATGATATCATTCCAAGGAATTTCAATAGATTCTATATTTTAAAAGAAAAATTATTTCTTTGTTCTTTAGAGAGAAAGGAGTGCTAAACTTTGTATTTATCCCAAATAACCCCAACTAATTTATGCGACACCTACCACACAAACCAAAGAAAGAAGGAAAAAGAAACAAAAACACAAACACAAAGGACAGACATCACTTTGTCCTTCTAATTCATCCGAGTGTATAAATGAGAGAGAAAGTACAACGTTTTCATCGACCGAACAAACAAGAAACATAGGAGGGCAAAGTATATTTTTTATACTCTTATTCTTGTCATTTTAATATCCGAACACTCTTCAAATCAAGTTTAATCTAATAACCTTACATTTTGTTCTAGGCCTAAGTCATACGACCAGCTGTCCAAGGCTAATGTTTTTGTGCTTTTTCCTATTTATACATGGTCCAATGGGGGGCCAATCCTTCTCTTTTCCTTGTTTCCTATTCATAGTGATTTGGGCCGGAGTTTATACTTAGGGTTATGTTTGTTCGAAGAGAGCGATAAGGAAGACATATTTCTTCAACTAGTTCCGTTTAAGATTTTAGAGAGTGAATGAATTCATATCGAGCCATGTATCTTTGATGGCTCTGATACCATATCGAAGAATCTCGTCTAAAGGCTGATAATTTTAATTTCTTGTCTCATCAGCCTGTAAGAATGGACGAATCATCACCTGATCCACCATTTCAAGAAACATACAAGACTCTCTTCAACAACTTGACTGATACAGCGCAAAAGAATTTCCCCCAGCTCTCTGTAATGGAAGAAGTCGAGCTACCATTAGTCGATCTGAAGCAGTTAAACCTTGGAGATTCCGAGAGAGAATCATGCAAGAAACAAATAGCTAGAGCATCTCAAGAATGGGGTTTCTTTCAAGTTATAAACCATGGGATTTCCCGAGAAATATTGGAGAAAATGAGAAGAGAACAAGTTAAGTTATTCAAGAAACCATTTCAAGACAAGAAAAATGGCAATGATTTGAACTTTTCTGCTGGGAGTTATCGATGGGGAGCACCAACAGCTACTTGCCTTAGTCAATTATCTTGGTCTGAGGCTTTTCATGTTTCTTTAAGTGATATTTTGGGTTCAGGAGGCCTCAATAATCTCAGGTAATTTACTAACCTTAACTTGTTTAATGTTACTTTTTCTTTTTCTTTTTTCCCGAAGAAAAAGTTTTTCTTATTATAAGGATCATTCTTTTCAAAAGCTATTACTTTCAGCGGCAAAAGAAGAAAAACTTTCTGCTAGCATGGCTTTTTCGATTTCATTTTCGGTAGCCTTTCCCCCTTGTTTTTTGTCTCCGTGTATTGAAATATCGTACTACAATGATTATGTAGGATTGAACATAATTATCTCGTTAGTAAAAGCTAATTTCTGGGTATGTCTTCCCTAGCATATTGAAAGTTTTTAATTAGGACAGAGAAATCTAGTCACATGCCTAACTTAAAATGTGATATAAGTCGAAAGAAACTGTTAGGGATTAAGCCTTAATCGCTCTTACAGGAGCAAACTGAATGAATATCGAAAACAAGCAAACCAAACACATATTTTTTTGTCGTTCACTCTCACAGGGGTAGGTAGATTTGTATAGTGAAATTACTGAGTTTCTTTAAAGAAATTGACTCCAAATAGGCTATAAGAATATCCCTCGATTTGTATTTTAAACTAGTTATTCATCATTAAAACGAAACTATAATCTCGGCAGAGCCACACATGCTCTTAATTAAAGAACTAGCTAGCTAGATATTGAGATGTTTAATTACAATGAAATTTCTCTAGCCATGTAAAATCAGAAATAACAGTCTTGAGAGGTAGTACTCTCTAAAGAAGGCAGTTCGAACTAGGCAGTTTTGCTCCACATATTTTACGAGGGGATGAGAATCTTTAGACATGGTACTTGATCCATTAACACTTGTTTATCTACACTTGTACTTCCAATTGTCTAATTGGTTGAGACATTGCCGAAGGGACATTTTTTTTTTCCTTGTGGCTAATTCTCAGACAGCATTTACAACCACGTTCCCTTGGAATTTTACTGAAAGGGTATCCATTTATGGACTAGAAAACACTTAAACCATTGAGAACATCCATCAAGATGGATTAAAAACATGTTTCTTACGTTGCATTCGATGTGAGGTGACAAAAATTTTGTACAATGTCTCTTTTTATTAATCATGTCTTATCATCTAGCCCTGGATTCCAAACATGCCCTAAAAACCCATATAGCCATTTAGAATATCAATCAAGATGGAATAAACACGCATTTGCTACGTTGTACTATCGGAGTTGTCAAAATAACTCGTATATTTTCATTAATCATGTTTAGTTGTGTCTACTGTTAAACATGCCATAAACTCAAAGTATGGTGTCCAGAATAAAGATTGAGAACCCAACTCTTATTTATTTCATCTTTATATAACTCAGATATTTATTATTATGTTTCCTTCTTTCTTTGTGAATTCAGCTCAACAATGGAACAATATGCAACGACAGTGTCTGAACTAGCTCAAAAACTGGCAGACATATTAGCCGAAAAAATAGGCCACAAGTCTATTTTCTTCAAGGAAACATGCGTACCTAGCACTTGTTACCTTCGAATGAATCGATATCCGCCATGCCCAATGTCTCCCCAAATGTTTGGAATAATGCCACACACTGACAGTGACTTCCTCACAGTACTGCACCAGGATCATATTGGAGGTTTGCAATTGGTGAAAGATGGGAAATGGATTGCCGTTAAACCGAACCCCGAAGCCCTAGTTATCAACATCGGGGATTTGTTGCAGGTCATTCTCTTAGTAATTCATGTGGATTATTGCCCTATTGGTCCTCTCTCGAGTAGTAATTCGTGATCAAACTTTACAAAAAAGTAGGTTTATCATCCCCTACCTTTGTTATAATTGCACAATAATTTGGTAATAATTGTCTAGATCTTTCTAAAATTGTCGAACTTCAAATTTCTCCACCCCCATTAAGTTGGACATACTAAGAGACCACCTCAGAACTGGTGGTGAAATTATAAAGAAAATTGCTACTGCAACAATAGATTGAGGACCATGGAGCAATTTTCTCTCTTCATATGCAGAAAAGTTACACAAATTCTCTTATTTTCGCTCTCTGACGAACTGTTTTCTTTCTTATGGTGCAGGCTTGGAGCAATAACATTTATAAAAGTGTCGAACATCGAGTCATTGCTAACGAGTTAAAAGAAAGATTCTCCACTGCTTATTTTCTGTGTCCGGCCTATGATACGGTTATACAAAGTTGCATTCAGCCTTCTGTCTATAGAAGATTTAGCTTTGGAGAATATAGAAAACAAGTTCAAGAAGATGTCAAAAGTTTTGGGTACAAAGTAGGACTTCCGAGGTTTCTTGTACCAAGTCATTAGACTCAAATATTCTGAGATTAGAGAAGGAAATTAAATACTACTTATAAGTTGTAAAACGTAGAAATTAACTGTTTATAATAACCCTAAGTTAAAAAAATAATATAATACAATTTCTTCTTTTCTTTTTAATTTATGATTTTGGTGACCTCTCGATTTTTCATGCACTTTTGGGTGATGTACTTGATATCTAGCATTTTAAATGAACTTAATTGGCGTGAAAATTCGCACTACCAATTATTAACTGGCTTAATTGGGAATGAAAGGAGAAATAGAATAATGGTATTTATTATTATGATGATAGAATACTGATGATGTAACATTTATGTGGAATAATGAGATTAAACAGTTCAATTTTTTTTAGGGTGAGGGAGTGGAGATAAAGAGAAATATGAGAGATAATGAGTTGTCATGTCACCAATGTTCCATCGTCATGGTGATACATAGTATTACTCAGAGAAATACGTGGAGTTTTTCAAGGATTTACAACTTTGGATCTAACTTGTGAACAAATACACTGTCGCGTGACAAACTCATCAAGTCCAAGAAAACAACGGGTAAATGGAATTCACTATAATTAATAGTAAGGAATTACATGTTATGCAAATCTAGATCATTCAAGACTCTCAACCTGATTTCTCTATCATGCGAGTCTCTTTCTAGATCTCTTGGATCACTCTCTGAGTTGATCAAATAAATGTGTAATACATCACATATTTATAATACAAGAATCCCTAACATATTAGGAGAATTAATTTATACAAGAGTCAAACACAAAATGAAGTCATATTACAATAAATAAAATCAATAATGAAATATTTGGGATAAAATAGGAGTCAAAAGCTACTTAAAAAAGGAATTAGGATCATAATCTATCTTCGACTCTTTCAAGACATCTTCAAGTCTACAATCAGCTCCCAATAGTCCACCAACAGTATTTTCAATCAAATTCTCAACAAGAATCGGGTTACGCCGAAATTCTAACAAACACCAAGCTAGTGACAAGTTCTTCAATATCATTGCTTCAACAAGATTACAACAAACTCTATCCAAGTTACCGCTTATCGAACCATAAACAGCAAATGCATCCAAAGTGATCGCCAAACCTTCCAAAACATATAACCAATCCTTATATTACTTCTCCTCAGTATCCATACCAAAAATTTGCCATAACAACAAATCTTGTTGCGATCCAAAAAACGGAATTTTAAACATCATACTTGCTATCCCGAAACAATCAATCATCATTGATCAAACCTTGCTATAATACGAGACCAAACTGGCTTTCCCAGGATCTACCGAAACCTTGATCTCTGATATCACTTACTGTAAAACAAGCCAATTTGCAATAATCCGATAATATAACTTATACCACTTGTTATTAATATATATCAAAGTCAAAAGATATGAGGAAAATAAAAAGAATCACACAAGAACATAAAATTGAACGTGGAAATTCAAATCTGGGAAAACTAAGGTTAGAGGCGGAGAATTCACTATAATCAATAGTAAAGAGTTACAAGTATGTTATGTGAATCTGGATCCTACAAAAATCTCAACATGGTATCTCTATTGTGAGAGTCTCTCTCTAGATTCTCATGTATCACTTTCTAAGCCGATATCATAAATATGTTTAATACACCACATATTTATAATACAAGAATCACCAACATACTAGGAGAATGGATATAAATAAGAGTCAAACACAATGTGAAGTCCTATTACGATACGTAAAATCAATAATGGAATATTTGGGATTAAATAGGAGTCAAAAGCTACCAAAAAAAGAAATTACGATCCTAATCCATTTTGGATTCCTTCAAGACATTTTTAAGTCTACAACAAACTCCCAATTTATCCTCCAACAGTATTTTCAATGAAATACTCAACATGAATTCAGATAACACCAAAATTCTAACATAAATTTTATAAGATTTCGCATCTCCAATTATCACACGTCCATGATCAAAAAGATTTGGAAGCAAACTCTTGCTTTTTGTCATATGCTTGTTGACTACACTATCTCGATATCAAACATTACCAACATTTTCATCTGAAGCAATTAATAAGGATTTATGAGAATATTTCCAAGGGATCTTAATTTCTTTTCCGATATTTAACGAATGGTAATTGATTTTATGCTTGGGTTTATGGAAAAACTAACATTCAACATAGCATGTTACCTTTTTGATGATAAGACCCACATCCTCTTCCTCCTCAAAAATTATGAAAGGACCATTTTTGTTTTTCTTCTTTTGTGTCCTCATTGCATATGTCCCGTCCATGTTTATTCTCCTCTAATCTTCCTTTCAAGTTCTTCAAAGACAGGAAAGATATTGTGATTCTTTATTAGCCACCACCACACGATCAAATTTATTTGGTAGGCTTTGCAGAAATTTTTCAACCTTCTTTTAAGTTTTTAAAATTTCGGTATCTGATCCCATAGAATTGGAAATGGAACTCTCTTAAAATATTATAAAAAATTTCATTGTCTTTCATCTCCAATTTATCAAATTTTGCCCTCAAAGATTTGGAAGAGTGCATTGTGGCCTTTTATCTTTAGGAGATTCGTATGTGCTTTAGATTACTGATTTTCATTATCTGATTGTTTGTATTCCTTTAACAATATTTCATAAATCTTGAGATTCAAGACACAATTTCGTTAGATTAGTTCAATAGTCAAAATTTTCTTCATTAAAACGAGGCACGAGAGAACCAGACTATTGTTTGACATTATTTTTCTTTTCTTGGCTCTGATACTAGTTTGAAGACAAGAAGGTTTCGTAGATATATATAATCTGACTTTTTTTATAAAAAAAATGGCTTTGCAAAATAATAAAGATTTTGGTACAATTTGTAAAAGCTAGATGTCAGGAAAATACATAAAATCATTGTGCATGTTCTATCTTTAGCAAGGGACAAGTAAATTTGAATTAATAGGAAAAATTCCACCGTTACTGGTCAAATATGAGTTATTTATTCCAACAAAAATCTGACTCATTTTCAGACAAATATGTATTACTTCTTCGCTTCTTAAATACAAATATAATCATTCGCCTCAATATATATAATATGCTTGACTGACTTGTTTATTTTTTAAATGGTGAGAGAAATATTTTCATAGCTTGGTTTATTTTCTATTCGTCTATTATTATTTCTTTAAAAAAATATTATATGTGATGGAAATAAATCCATCGGAAATCACTAACAGGGTTTTCATATACTGATTCTTTGAAAAAGCATTAGTCATTAGTGACAGATTTTTGAGCAAAAATCCATTGCATTGGATTATGTCACGAGTGACATAATTTTCAATTATAAACAATCTACATCAAGTCATGGTAATAGCTTTCTGTAGGATATAGCTAATCCCATCCCATCGATACATAGCGTGGCTTATCCCATCCCTTTCTGTAGGCTAGAGCTATACCCATCCTAATCAAGGTAAAGTTATCATGGACAAAGCCATTTGTCCCGGCTCAATGACCGGGACAAAAATAGGGACGCCAGTGGACAAAAACATGGGCGCCAGTTAGCCTAACCCCATCCCATCGATATATAGTGTTGCTTATCCTATCCCTTTCTGTAGGCCATAGCTATACCCATCCTAATCAAGGTAAAGTTATTATGGACAAAGCCATTTATCCCGACTCAATGATCGGGACAAAAACAGGGACGCTAGTGGACAAAAACAGTTGGCGCCCCCTATACAAGGGGGCGGCTACGTTCCTGTTTTTGTCCTGGTCACTGAGTCGGGATATAAAGCATAGCTTAGTTATCATATTGTGAATATATTATTGGGTTTTGTGACCCAAATTCGGTTCAAATTTGGTCTAAGGTTTTGCGTTTTGGAATACGAGTTTGAAGATGTCAAAATAGGGTCCAATAAGGAGCAAAATTGGAACAGCGAGTTCGTCGCCCGCCTGTCATCGAGCTGTCACTGGAGCGACAGGCTGTCGCCCGCTTCTCACTCGAGCGGCGAGCCGCAAATCTTTTCTTCATTTTTCGATTTTACACGATTTTTGACCTATTTTTCATATTTTAGGTTACTTTTAGGGTTTGGATATCTCTCCTAGAAATAGTAGACTTTTCATTCAGTTTTGTAGCACATTATTGCAGAAGTTGTATTTTCTTTCCATTGGTTGTCCTTAATAAAATACTCGGTTCCTCTGTAAATTTCATTTTCTTGTTTGATTTTCCTTTTAATCTTTTTCTTGGTTATTAATTGTGCGACTTATACTTCATATCGTGACATATCTCATCCTCAAATTCCTAACAAGTGGTATCAGAGCCAAGGTTCTGAAGTTCCGCGAGCAAGGATTTGATTGTTTGAGGTTTTGGAAATCGATGGCTGCCATGGAGTATGATATTCCGCTGTTGGATCGCAGTACAAGATTTTCTTTGTGGCAAGTGAAGATGAGAGCTATATTGGTGCATATGGATTTGGATGATGCGTTATTGAGATTTGATAAGATGCTCACAACTTGGACAACAGAGGAGAAACAACAGAAGGATTGCAAAGCACTTTCGTAGATTCATCTTCATCTATCTAACAACATTCTTCAGGACGTCTTGAAGGAGAAGACAAACTGTATTGTGGATGAAACTGGAGCAATAGTGCATGACAAAAAGTCTAACCACCGAATTGCCTCTAAAGTAGAGGCTTTATTCTCATCGTATGGCAGAAGGCAAATCATCTTATGGCATGACCAAAAGGACTTGGCCTTAATCCTGTTGTGCTTGCTACCTAGTTCGTTTTTGTCGTTTAGGAACACGATTCAGTACAGTCATGACACACTCACCATTGAAGACGCGTATGATGTCTTGTTCTTAAAGGAGAAGATGAAGTATCTAGTTGGAGCTGGTTATATAGATGATGAAGCTCTTGTGGTTTGTAGTGATCGGCGAAGAGGTAATCTAAGGTGGATTTCAACAATATGGTCTGTTTTTACTGCAAGAAGAAATTACACATCAAGAGAGATTGAGAGAAGTTTCAGGGTAAGGATAACTCAGCTGCAAATCGTGGGAGGCAATGAGGGACTTCAGGTGAAGTTGACATAGCAGAGGGCTTTGTAAGTGACGGAGATCTTTTGATGATTTCTGACGTAAAATCCAAGCATGACGAGGAGTGGATTTTGGATACAGCTTGTGCATTTCATATGAGTCCAAATCGGGATTTGTTTGAATCATATGAAACGGTGACGCAACGTGTCGTTGTCATAGGTAACAATGAATCTTGTCGAGTAGCTGATATTGGGAGAGTCAGATTGAAGTTGGTGGATGGAACAATCAGAACACTTGATCAGGTTCGACATGTTCCAGACTTGAAGAAGAATATCATCTCGCTGAGTACCCTGAATTCGAGAGGGTACACGTTNGTGCATTTCATATGAGTCCAAATCGGGATTTGTTTGAATCATATGAAACGGTGACGCAACGTGTCGTTGTCATAGGTAACAATGAATCTTGTCGAGTAGCTGATATTGGGAGAGTCAGATTGAAGTTGGTGGATGGAACAATCAGAACACTTGATCAGGTTCGACATGTTCCAGACTTGAAGAAGAATATCATCTCGCTGAGTACCCTGAATTCGAGAGGGTACACGTTCTCTGGTGCAGGTCGAGTCTTGAAGGTTCGAAAGGGTGTCCGTATTGTATTGGAGGGGCGGAGAAAGTTCAAATTATACATCTTGCAAGGTCGCGCAGAATCAGTGAAAGAATATTAGCACATGTTTAGTACTGTAATGGATATACAGCTTGGTACAATATCATCGGGAGTTAGCTCTGGGTTTTGGCGCCGTTGCCGGGGAGTGATTTCGTTCATTTTTGTGCTTTGCATTTGTTTATTTCATTTTTAAAAAAATGAAGTAAAATTTATTTTATTTGTTTGGTATCTCATAATTCTCTTTTTTCTTTTTTCCATTTTCCCCTTGATAGCTTATGACCATAACTCAGTCTTCTAATCAAAGTGATTTGGAGTACGATCTAGAAATTGAGAGAACTTTGTGCAGCTTACGGGGTGACATCCGACAAAATCTTGAAGAAAGCAAT